>JAOXYD010182216.1:0-36569 GCA_028565735.1 Pinacopodium congolense | reverse complement strand
TTATTTATATTATTTAATTTAAAAATTATTTATTAAATATAAAAAATCAAAAAAATATTTATAGTTTTATTATATTTTTATAAATTTATAAACTATATTTATAAATAAAATTAAAATAAGTTCATTTATATTAAAAATTTTGTTTAAAAAATAAAAATATAAATATAAAAACAAAAACAACAACAAATAGCCTTTTAATTAATTTATGATCTTCAACCCTAAAGTAAGAGCAATATTTTTAGTTTCTTACTAGCCAGTATGTGCCGTACTAATTGAAAAACAAAACGAAATACTCTTGTTTTGTACTTATGGCAGGTATTGGTTGGTTTAGGCCAGTATGTTTTTTTCACTTACCAAGAGTAAAGTGAAAAAAAATTCCCCACATCCGTTTGTTGTCTGTGTGTGTTTCAAAAGCATCTTTCCCGATTTCCCCTCCCCTATTTCCAATCTTGCTTCCCGTCCCCTTCTTCCTATAACAACACTTGCATCTTTGTTATTCCCCCTAGCTCTTGCATTTCAAGATTTTTAACAAAAAATTGCAAAAGGATCCATCTTTTGTTGGATTGTTTAAAGAGGGGTGGGTGAGAAAGAGTAGAACATTAGGGAGAGAGGGAGATAAGGCTCAAGTGATATATATATATATAGAAAACCTTCATAGCCGTAGTTTGGAAGCCCTAATAAGCCCGACCCCACCTCATGACGTCATAGACGCCTTTTTGGCATTTTTTTGGTTAAAATAAAGAGAGGGTAAAATAGTAATGTTAACCTAGGTAAAAAAGTAAAAAGAACAGTCATTCCCTTTTGCATTTAACTCCTTTGCATTTAACTTGCAAAAGAGTTCCAATCCTATGGTTCCCCATATCTAGAAATGTCAATGTCTGGTGTTGTTTGTTTTCCCGTCATTTTTTAGTGCTATTCGTTTCCCCTTGATCATGTAGCTGAAGAAGAGATCTGAAGTATGGGTTTTGACATAATGTTGAAACGAGAAGCCGGGGTGATTATGTTCATCGAATGTTTAAATCAAAGAGACAATCTCAAAATAAACATTTAAAATGAGCAATGTGTAATTAGCTCCAAGGAGAACTAAGTGCAATACGGATTACCCAAGACGGCCATGGGATGGCATTTCCCAATATTATGTCATTTTTTTCTCCATCCCTCTCTTTTATAATTGTTGTTACTGGATGATCATTTCATGTTTGATTCAATTTTTGTTTTTTTAAGGTTTCAGGTGGTTATTAGTGTTCATCCTAATCCTATGATATCTTCCTTCTGTGTCCCAATATAAGTTTATTTCCTCAGCTTCAGTGGCTCTTCCTTGTTTAATTATATATTTTTTCCTTCTCGAGTTAAAATAATAACACGTGATTAGTTTACGATTCTTTTGCATTTCACCTTTAATAGCATAACTTATCCCACAATATAATACCTTCGCGACTCCAAAATCAACTATCTTGGAGTTCCATTATTTATGTCAAGAAGTATCTTAATGTACGACCTTTGGTTCAAGACCCTTGTGAAGATAAGCCGACCTGCAAATCAAACAGCTATTAAGAATACACTATATTATAACTTGGCTGAGTTACATAACTTGAAATAACACAATAATGATGAACATACAATATTATTCACTCCAATTTCCCATTTTACATGATTGACATCACCAACATCACCACAAAGCCATTGATCTTGAGCACCATTACTAACATACTCCCTTTTGTTTCAATGCAAAGATGGGAGACAATATGCTGGAAATACTAAACATTAACAATCAAATAAAAACGAGGTTAGTTAGTGAAGGTCTCAAGATGTTAATGGACCCATTCCACAAACATCTCCTTAATCAAGTCAGCAAGCATTTAAAGGCACATTAAAAACAAACATGTTCTAAATGAATGACAATATGTTTTGATATGTATTTTAGTAACATGCAGCTCTTGCAAATTGCATGATATACCAAAAATGAGATCAGAATTTACACCCAACTAGACTAATCACTTGAAAGTAGTAACCACAGACAAACATTGGAGCCTATGAATAGTTTTCACTTTAAAGTTAGCTTTTGCTAATAACATGCTATAACAGAAAAGGTAGAACTAAATGTTAAAGTATATTTCAATAATTCTTCCTTCCTTAGCTCATTGTCGTATGTTTTTTGCTTCAAGGAATCAATTAAAACCTAAAGAAACATTAGAATGAGAACAATTTGTTATTAAAGTTAGAATTTGAGTTCACTAAAACTTTCAGTTCAATGAACAAACTGATAACCAAAAAATTCAACTCATACACATTTTGAAGTTTCTTAAAAGCTTTAGTTGCCTTCTCATTGACATTTTTTTTAGGTGAACTGACATCGCCTCGTAACAAAACAATTGACTGCACCCATAATTTGTAGAAATTTTTAGCTTTTTCACAAATACTTTGCAAATATAAAAGGAAACAATTGTTAGAAACATGCAAAGAAAATTTTAGGATTCATAACACTATATTCTAGCAATCTACAATCTAAACATGAGAAATGAAAGCTTATATAAAAAAAATCCATACAGCTAAAATAAAAGTCCCATACACTTTATCATTTTAATTCATGCTTGAGATTAATTATCTTCATAAAGACCTTCATAGTATGAATATGCATCTGGATATCTTAAAATCAGCCCCCATACTTCCATAAAGGAGAACAGCTTATGACATGGTGAAACTAAAAAAATGTTTACCTTACCACATTTTCCCCATTACATACCATATTAAACGAATGAAAATGTAACATTTAATGGACCTAAGTATACAATTAACCATAGCAAGAATGTTCCTTACCGCCACACCAACCTGATCTGCAGTTGTTAGAGGGGAACAGAATGCATTTAGGTTTCAACCTTTTCGTCATCAAAGTCATTGTTATGTACACTTGTGCACACCAACACACTAGTCAAACAGAACTATAATGGACTCAACTATACACTACAGAGACACACAATGTTCCTTTTTTCCCCATTTAACGTAGGAAGAGTTAAAAATAACATAATTTGTAAGAAACTGACGACGACCGAAGTCCACACAGAAAGAGACAACTGCGCTTCATTACTTACTTTATAACTATAAGAAAGGGGAAAATGTATGGCATCCATAGGTAGATAGATAAAACCACGGTTTCAACAATCCTAAAACTCATCTAGTATAGAAATAGATGATAAAATCACACGAATGGACCAAACTACATATCTTAAAACAGTGATGAAAAATCAAAGCTAATAAAACGTTGGGAGCTCTGAGGGTTCCAATTTGAAAACCATAGACCGCAAAACGAAACTTCAATACGAAATCACAAACCTTAGACTCGCGAAACACAATTGTAACTTAAGAAAATTCTGCCCCAAAACCAAGGCATGTGATTTACACAAAGTGATGCGTTTAATCACGTCTTAACTTTTTCTTAAAATAGAATAGGAAGTGAGTAGGTTAATAACTATGCGTACCTTTCCAATCTTCAGTCCTAGTGATGGTTGGATGACGGCGATGATGGCAACGGAGTTTGGTAATGAAAGGCTTTAAGGCGTTGCACAGGCTTTAAGGCCACTAAAATCAACAGAGATAAAACCTGAATCAATAGCTTAGCCCCAACGTGCAAATACAGGGGTTCCTACTTCGGTCAACGGCCTTAACCCTTTTTGCATGATAGAATCTCCTAAACGACGGACGAGCTGTGATTGATTTCTCCCAAGTGCAACTGGAATCGTAGAAGAAACAAATCCTAATTCATGGCTTATAAACTTGCTTACGATCTTCAAATAATTTTACAATACTGTCCTTTATACCTAAAGATAAATTTTTTTCATTTAATTTCTTCGATCACTAAAATGATGACACCTGTTTTTATTGTACGGCCCCGGCTACTTGGGTTGCGTAGTCGGTCCCATATATATATATATATATATAGAGAGAGAGAGAGAGAGACGGAAACTTGAAAGAATAATAGGGACAAGAAGAGTTAAGAGATGAAAGAATAACAATTAATAAAATAATAAAATAACAAATTTTGTTGCTTTAATCAACAATTCACTTTACTTTTTAAAATAACTTCTGTACTATTAATTTTTTAAAAATGCTTAATTTAGATAAATTATATAACGTAATATATTAAAATATTATTTTATAATTTTTATAAAATATAGAAATTAATTTTTAATTCTAAAATTATTCAAAATGGTACATGGTATTAATTGATACTAAAAATGTACTATGCAAAAACTAAATTTGAAACTAATATTAGTATGGTATTAAAAACATTAAACAAGTTACTACTTTCTATCAGCCCATGTTTATACTCTATGGTTAAATTAAGTGCCCCCACCAACTATAAGAGTTAAAATTATGTGCTCTGTTTTATCACATAATAGTTGTTTCCTAACATGTGAATAATTGTATAATGGATTCGTTATGGGGATGATTGTTTAGTTTAGGTGACAACAATTTGTTTAATATTACATATTATATTAACTTCTATACCTTTTGTATTTTGTCTCCCCTACATCATTGTGTTATTGTTTTTGTTGTCTAATATAGTGGTATCAAAGCCCATTTCATACCTTCACAGCCTTATATTTCTTTGTGACAATATATCAAACACATTGTGCGCAATTTAGGACTTGTTTGACATTTTTTTGTTTATGTTTTTCAAATATAAAACATAAACAAGTATAGAAATTGAAAAATAACACAAATATAACACAACCCTAAAAATAACACAGAAATTGAAAAATACGTAAAATTGATGAAAATACATAAAAATAAAAAACGAAAACGAAAACGCAAAGCTAAATCAAACAAGCCCTTAGATTCCATTTTCCCTCTTACATATACTCCGTTAATCCTCTATCATCCACCTCTTATTTATCTCAAACCAAGTCCTAAAACCTAATCCAAAACCTGTAACTTAAGGATCTCTTAAGGTTTTCCATCAAATATAGCTCATGCAGACTCTAATCCAAATGCAAACAGAGACCTACAGAAGGAAACAAAAATAATAGAAGAAGTCAAAGAAGAAAAAGATACTTAAATATGTTGAGACAATGAGAGAGATACATTCTTGGTAAGAAGAGAATTTCTTTGGATGCAAGGAGAGAGGGAGACATGAGATATAAAGATTATTATTAAAATGAAAAAAGGAGACATTGAGAGATAAAAGATAGGTGTTAATATTATGATGAAATAAGAAGATTACATATTTATTTATTTTAGTGTTGCTACCATGACTTGAACCCATATCCACTTATTTGGAAAGAATCCATTTAACCATTTGGCTTCAGAAGCAGAAAAGGCAAAAAGCGCAAAGACTTGTGCTCTTACAGAAATTGCTATTTTGGTGTGCAATTATTACATGGATTTAAATAGACTTCTAGTAGAAAAGAGGTAAGTTATGGTTGTTTGACAACTGGTCCAAAACAAGAAAAAAAAAACTCAAAAAGGGTCATTTTTGAAGTTGTTGCATAGTGAAGGAAAACCATGGTGAATGGAATGTTGTTTTTTCAATTTTCAAAACTTATTAAGGAGAATTATGACAATTGGTATGTCAAAATAAAGGCTTTATTAAGATTACAAGAAGTATAGGAAATTGCAAAGATATGATGTGAAGCATTGGAATATGAGGAAATAAGGATAGTTGCATAAAAGAACTGTTACAAAATGTTAGAAAGAAGGATCAACAAGCGATTATTCTTATTCATATATGCTTGGATGATTACATATTTGAAAAATTATCTACTACAACTATGATAAAAGAAGCATAGGATATTTCATAGAATTATTTTAAAAAGAAAGATAAAGTAATTAAGATGCATATGTAGACTTTGACATTTGAATACAAAAATCTTAGAATAAAGGAATAAAAACCATAAAAGAGTATTTTACTAGAATATTGACTATAATTAATCAATTAAAGATATTTGGAGAAATGATGGAAGATATTCGAGCAATTGAAAACAATTCTTCGATTATTGATCTCAAAATATGATTATATTGTCACTGCCATTCAATAGTCAAAAAACTTAGATTCAATATCTATAAATCAATCTTTGTTTTCATTGTAAGCCAATGAAGAGAGATTGAAGAAAAAAGGACTAGTTACCTAAGTGTTGTAAGTAAAATTGAATTCAAATGAAAAAGAAAATTCACAACAACAAGGAAATAGTAAAGGATAAGGAAGTGTAAGATGATGCGGTCAAAGCTAGACTCGTGGAAGTCATGAAAGAGGCAGAAGAAGTTGTAATAATTTTAACAATAAAGAGTTAAATTTTCAGCAACAAAATTTAAAAGTACGTGATAGAGTTGGATCATTTAATAAGGACGTGGTTGAAGATCCAATATACAATGTTACTTTGTGAAAGATCAGTCATTATGCAGTAGATTGTAGATGAAATTCAAATAAGGAAGAAAAAGCAAATTATGTTGGGGCAGAAGATGATGATGAAAGATCTTCTTTGTTACTGACTTATAATGGTGATGAAGAAAGGAGTTAGGAGCCTTGGTATTTTAATTCAGGAGTCAGCAATCATATGACTAGTAATAAAGATTTATTTTATAGTATTCATGAATCTGTTAAAGGTAATATTTATTTTGATGATAAAACTAAAGTTATAATCATAGGTAAAGAAGAAGTTTTGATTTGGTTAAAGAATGGAAATTATTAGTTTATACCTCATGTTTTTTATGTTCTTTCTTTAAAAATATATATTGAATATTGGGCAACTTTTGGAGAAGGATATTAGATAGAGATGACTAAGAGTGGATTAGTTATGCAAAATGAAAAAGGAAGCTTGATAGAAAAAGTGTCAATATTTAAGAACAAGATGTTTAGACTAAAAATTCATAAAGATAGCCCTAGTGTTTAAAGGCTACTATGAATAATTCTTCATAGTTATGGCACCTTAGGATGTGTCACTTGAATTTTGGTACATTGGAGTTATTGTCTAAGAAAAACTGATATATAGTTTACCATCCATAAGTAATCCTGATTAGATATGTGAAGCTTTTATTTACAATAAGCAGTCTAGGAAAAGCTTTTTGAAAGAGTCTTTACTCGAGCTTTAAAACCACTTAAATTGGTAAACGTTGACATATGTGGTTCCATCGAACTAGGTTTATATGGAAAGATCAGGTATTTTTTGTTGTTTATTGATAATTATACTCGTAAGTCTTTGTTTTATTTATTGAAAGAAAAATATGAAATATTTGAAGTCTTTAAGAAATTCAAAGCTCAAGTTAAGAATGAAAGTAGTTATCTAATTAAATCAACTTGGACTAATCTTAGAGTATAATTCACATCAAATAAATTTAATCAATTTTATGATTATTTTGGCATTTGATATTCATTGACAATTCTAAAATCACTCCAATAAAATGGAGTTATGGAGCGTAAAACTTGAAATATTCTCAACATAACTCAGAGTATGCTAAAGGGTAAAAGTATGCCAAAGGAGTTTGGGCAAGGCAGTACCATATGTATTGTATTTATATAATCAAAGTTTCACAAAAGATCTAATGCAAATGACTCCATAAAAAATATGGAGTGGAAGGAAGCCAAATATTTTACACTTGAGAGTATTTGCAAGTATTAGTTATGTTCATGTCCCTAATGAGACAAGAAGTAAGTTGATGATAAGAGTTAGGGGTTTATATTTTTTGGTTATGGAGAAAACTCAAAAGAGTACAAATTTTATAATCCTCCAAAATTTTAAAAAAACAATTATTAATAAAGATATTGATTTTGATTATAAAAAAAAAGATGTTTAGAGGTAAAATGTATCACATGAAGATAATTATGACTTTTTTTCCTTTGTTGGATGATTTTTTTTACTGAAAATTATTACTAATGTTACACTAGAAACTCCTCCACGCATAATTCAAACAACTCAAGTGACTCTTTCCTGACAAACTCTTCTAAAAGGTTACGTTGTATTCGAAGTTTGAAAGATATTTATAAACTCACGGAAGAAATTAATGATTCTACACTATTTTATTTATTTTAAAAGGTAGAAAATCACTACAAAAAACATATCGTACAAGTGAAGGAGGAGATAAATAAGTCAGCACAAGAAGCATTAACAAAAGTTCTGTAAAAAGAAACAAATAATGGCTATAATAAGGCTGAAAATTTGATTGGTAAGATCAACTGCTTATAAGAAAAGTTCATCAACACAAAGATTCATGTAGTGTTGTTGAAAATAGTGTAAAACGAATCAAGGCAAATGATGATAAGGATGAAGAAGATGAAGTTTAAAATTTTGAATTATAAATTTAAAGGAGGGTGTTTGAAGTACACTTGTATTTTAAATTATAATAGTTAAATAAATATAAAATTTAAAGTCCTAACTAGAATTATTAGCTAGAGTTTTAGTTTATATCAAATACTAGATAGTTTAGTTGATTAAAAATTGGATTGTAAGTCTATATATATGGGTATGGTTCTTTAGTTTAGGTGACAGCAGTTTATTCAATAATACAAATTATATTAGCTTTATGTATTTTGGCTCCCTTACATGGTTATGTTATTGTTTTTGCTATCTTACATAAACTTCTTCCCCCCTCAAGAATCACGGGCTGATTAGATCTTATTCATAAGAAAGCAAGAAAAAAATGGATATTAAGTGGGAAGTTTTGCATTTTAGTAATTGACGAAGGTGGATTAATGTCAACATTACTGAAAATTCTAAAGATTCATTTCTTATATCAGAACTTCCATGGCTTCCAAGGGTTGGTCTTGGATATCGTGTGCAGGAGCCGCAGTCAACATTAAGCTGTGTTTTCTGCCGACTGTTATTCCAAACTTCTCTGTCATGTCTAAATCCTCCGGCGACATTCCGTCCGACAACATCCAGTCAAAATGGTATAGTAATTGAGCAAGTGGAAGCACCACACTTGCGAAGCCAAATGTTATACCAGGACATATTCTCCTTCCTGCTCCAAACGGTATGAACTCAAAGTTCTGTCCTCTAAAATCCAATCTACCATCTTCAAACCTCTCTGGTATAAAACTATCCGCATCAGACCAATACTTGGGGTCTCTTCCAATAGCCCATGCATTGATAATTACTTTGGTTTTGGCAGGTATTTCGTACCCATTAACCACACAAGTTTCTCTACTCTCTCTTGGGGACAACAACGGCAGTGGTGGGTGTAGCCTTAGTGTTTCTTTTATCACTGCATTCAAATAATTCAATTCCTGAGCATCTGTGTCTGTGATCGTTTTCTTTCCTCTGAAAGCTTGTCTTACTTCGGCTTGAGCTTTCTTCAACACTCGAGGGTTCTTCATCATTTCAGCCATAGCCCATTCTGATGTTACTGAGGAAGTATCAGTTCCTCCAACAAGCATATCCTGCACAAAGCAATTTACTGGTTGAGTTCTTGTACCTGTTTATGATTTCTAATGTATGCCACTGTGAAATTCATAAACTTTACAGAATGAAACGGAAAATATACTAACCTGAATGACGGCTTTTATGTTGTTTTTGGTGATAGGACACTGAAGGTTACCAGTCTCCTGAAGCCTTAAAAGGACATCGAGAAGATCATCATCTCCTGATTCACCACCTCCTTCGCCTGTAGTCTTCAATCTTTCTTTGTGCTCCTCTATGATTGTATCCAATGCCTCGTTCAATTGGTCTTGAGTAGCTACAAGTTTAGCTTTTAGCCCACTAATTCCTTGAAGGAACTCCAATGAAGGGAACACATCAACTATATTAAACCCACTGCCTAGCTCTGACACTTTCTTCACACCTTCCACCACTGCTTCTTGTTTATCCTCTGAGCATTTACTACCGAATGCTGATCTGCAAAATATTTTATTTGTCACCAACAATATCATTTGGCTAAAATTGACCGGAGTTCCTATAGCGGATCGAACCGATTCGACGAGGTTCTTGACCTCATCATGACGAACACAAGTGAAGGATTCAACCCTTTTAGAACTCAAGAGTTCTGTCACGCAGATCTTCCTCATTTGCTTCCAGTACTCACCATATGGAGCAAAGGCAAGGTCTAAAGCACCGTCGGCCATAATCGAGGAGAGTAATACCTTAGGCCTCTGAGCAAAATTGATATCTTGCACCCTCAGCACTTCTTCAGCTAACTCAGCTGATGAGACAACAATTGTGAAAACCTCCCCCAGTTGCAGATGCATGACGGGTCCATGTTCTTTAGCAAGGTCTCTGAGAGCATGATGTGGTAGCGAACCAATCAAGTTATGCAAATTGCCAATGATGGGCAGTTTCACTGGCCCTGGTAATGTTCTTTTCCTGATTATTGTGCTCTCAGATACAGATCTTCTGCAGGAAACCTTCACAGGATGGTATAGAGGAGAAGAAGAACGACAGGGGATAGTGTCAATGAAAGCTGGAGTCCCAATTTTCTTGGGGAACAACGTTGTAGATCCCGGCTTTGAGGACGCTACAAGCACTGAAGGGGTTAGAGATGATGATCCCATTTTTGCAGAGATAGTTTTGGCAATTTTAATTCAACTTACTGAACTACTTAAATACCCTTTTCTGTAAGATTTTTCAAAGTCCAGCACCCGCATTTTGATTTTATAGTGTTCATGCAGAATTGTGTCGTGTCATTTTATTGGTAGGTTTGTTTTGCTTTCTGGATTTTGAAAACTGATGGGATACAAGAGAATACAAGGGCTTTATTTTCTCATCATTGGTTTCACGAACCACTAACCCAGTGTTACTAATTCCTTCATTTGAAGTGGATTGCAAGTCAATAAGTTGTGCTATAATTTTGTCTAGTATCAGATTATCAAAGTTGCAAACTTTATAGTAATAATAACTTAAAATGGATAGCTTCTACCAAACTACGTATAAGACATATATCGAAATGAGTATTAGTCGATTTTTTAGAAATGGTTCAATTAACGAGGGTCTCTTTTAAAAAATTTTAGTATTATAAAATCATCAATTAAGATTCATATCTCTCTTCAATAATTCACTTATATATTTCGTATTACACATTCGTGTTATAATTTATTATTACTGTTTAATTATAATTTAAACAAAAAATTTTAATCGGTGTTGCAAAGGTTTTTTTGTGGATCGGTGTTGCCGACTTACATATGGTAAAAAATATGGGGCTTGAGCGGGCCGATAGCGATAGGCTGCGCTTATTTCTCCATGTGCTCATTTCTGCAAGTCATCAAACATCTTTTGACACGGCACATTATGAGCCTGTGCTTATTTCTTCAAGTCATCAAACGTCTGTTGACACGGCACATTATGAGCATAATAACTTGTGGTTGTTATATTATTGTTTTTATGTAAAAGCTCATCACGTGAATTGAAAACATAATTATTAAAAATATATCATAATTTATTAATCCCAAATTTCAAATAAATTATTTAATAAAATAATAATTTACATAATTGTTCATTTTTCTAATTTAAAATTTTTTAAAATTTCAGACAAGTCAAGTCCACAGGTCATTCTCCAAAAGAGAAGTACTTTTTAAAAATTATTTTAGTTATTTATTTTCATAACTTAATTATATAGTTAAAATTTTATATTTTAATATTTTATAAAAATTTAAGTAAAATTTTAAAATTATCTCTCAGTGCTACTTTCATCCTACCATTAAAAATATGTATTTATTATAATATGAATAAAATGTAAAAAAATAAATTATAATTTAGTTAAAACTTTTATAAAATTTCATTAAATTTTAAATCATATCTTTAGTCAATGTTTAAAGAACTTATTTTTTTAAATTATGTTAATATTTTGTTCATCTAACTTGTCAAAATTTGATGTCACATAGATTAAATTAATGATCTAATTATTAGATATTGAAAAAATTATTATTATTAAATTTTAAGATATTATTAATACTATTTGGAAGATATTAAGATGCAATGTAATATTAGAAAACTTAGGATAAGATATAATCACATAGATTATATTAAACAGGATCATAACATATGTATTAAAATTAACAACATTCACATATTTGAATTGATGTTTAGAATTCCACCGATTAAAGGACATAGCAAATTTTTCTGTAAAGAATGTTTGGAAATCTTTTGATGATAAAACTAATTATATCATCTTATTATTTTGAATTTAAAACCTTATATAGGTACATTCAAAATATTAACTACCTGTGGTAGTTAATTATATGATAAATGATAATTAAAACTTTCATGGGTGTCATTCATCATCTTCCACTCACACATGATGGGTTTTAATTCAATTAAAATTATGTTGTTCTCATACTTTTTCAATAATCAGTGTGACCAGTATACGATGAGATCATATTATCATATATTTGCTACGATTATATGACATCTCGATTACCAAATTGATCATGGGACTTATGTGTTATTGAGTAGCCATTGTATACTATACCTTAGGTCATATCTCACATTTTCACTTTCCTTTGATCTCATTTTTTTCCTTATGTCATGATTGTATTCAATTTGTTTATAAGAGAGACAATGGCCATTTTTAATACTTTTTATACGAATCAATAAACAAACAAAATGACCTTATTTTATTCTTAATTCTCTTTTAAATTAAATTAAATTTTCTTTCCTAAAATTTTTTCATATAATCACATCTTACATGACCTTTTGGTAACAACTTAAAGTAGCAAACCTTAAATTTAATCCTAAAAAATTAGACAAGAGTAACAAGGGTATTTGATGAGGTTCTTCTCAACCTAAAGGGTTTCATATAATGTAAGTTGAGATCTTAAGACTTACATTAATCCCTTTTTATAGTCCGTTTTGTACACATGGTATGAGTCACATGTTGTAGTATTTACTCATGTGAATGTCTTTCATTCAAGAAATACCGTACAGATGATAGTTCATATTTATTAAATGTTCAACTTAAGTTCACTCATCTACTCTAAAGTTTCAGAACTCACATCCGACAACTTATGATAGATGTAGTGATAATTATTCACTTTACACCAATTTTCTTATATTTTAACCTTTTTGTTAAAGCAGTATTTCTAGTTTAAGTTTTTCGCTCTCAATTATCACCCAGATAATTAACTTTAAAACTGTCTCATCTCTAGTGATCACAAATCCTAGAGGTAATTGCTCATGTGGGAGAGCCAATCTATAATTTGTCTCATATACTTATGATTCATCCCAAAATATATTCACACAAGACAAATATATTCATAAATCTAATAATACATAATGTATGATCTTTATAATACATTTATATTCAAATATGACATTATAATGAGTGAACATATACATAAAAATTTCTATCATTACATTTTGGTATTTACGTAGTCTTAGTGACATTACATGTCCAATATATACGTCTTGAGAAATTGGTTTTATCGTTGGGTCTACCACAATATCTCGTGTATATATATAATTCATATTTACTTCTCCTTGTACAACTATATCTTTCACATAATTATACTTGGTATCTATGTACTTTGTTTTACAATGAAATTTGAGGTCTTTTATATAAGCGATTGCAGATTGACTATCACAGTTGATGGTCATTAGATCAATTTCATTTTTAATGACTCCCAAATGCATTAAGAATCGATGAAACCACATAGCCTCTTGTACTGCCCAATATATACATCTCGAGAAATTGATTTTATCATTGGGTCTGCCACAATATCTCGTGTGTATATATAATTCATGTTTACTTCTCCTCGTACAACTATATCTTTCACATAATTATATTTGGTATCTATGTATTTTATTTTACAATGAAATTTTAGGTCTTTTATATAAGCGATTGCATATTGACTATCACAGTTGATAGTCATTAGATCAATTTCATTTTTAATGACTCCCAAATGCACTAAGAATCGATGAAAAAACACAACCTCTTATATTACTGCTAAGAATACTATGAATTCAGCTTCCATCGTGGACAATGCATCACAAGATTGTTTTTTACTTTTTCATAATAGTGCTCTATTATTGAGTAAGAATAAATATCCAGAGGTAGATTTTCTTTCATCTAAACCTCCTCCTCAATCTAAATCTGTATACCCTTGTATAAGTAGGTCATTCCCTTGATAAAACAGTGCATAATTTGTTGTTACCTTGAGATCTTATATATTCTCTTTACTACTTTCCAATGTTCTTAACTTGGATTCAATTGATATCTGCTCACCATTCCAAAAGTGTAACAAATATCTAGTCTTATACATATCATTACATACATAGACTTCCAACTGCACAGGAATAAGGAACTTTCTTTATTTGTTCCCATTCTTATGATGTTGTCGGGCAATTTCTCTTATTAAAACCTTCATTTTTAATAATAAGATTATTAACTGATTTAGAATCTTGTATACGAAATCTCTCAAGAATCCTTTGAATGTACATTACTTAAGAAAGCGATAACAACCTTTTTAAATGATCTCTTGAAATCTTAACTCTAAGAATGTATGCTGCTTCACTCATGTCTTTCATTTCAAATTCAGATGATAACCAATCTTTTATTTGCTTACTGAGAATACATTCATTACAAGCAATTAATATATCATATATGTATAAAGATAAAATCGCAAATTTATCTTTGGATCTCTTAACATATACACAATAGTCCTCATCGATCATTTGAAAATTATATGAAATGATTACCTTATGAAAAGGAATGTACCATTGTCTTAAAAATTGCTTTAGGCCATAGATCGACTTTAATAAGTGACATACCTTATTTTCTTAGCCTACCTCAATGAAACCTTCTGTTTGCTCCATATAAATATCTTCCTACAGTTCTCCATTAAGAAAAGTAGTCTTTACATCCATTTGATGTAATTCAAGATCTATACTGGCTACTATAGTCTGGATAAGATGAATTGAAATAAACTTTACAACAGGTGAAAAGGTTTCCTTATAATTAATTCCCTCATATTGTGTGTATTCTTTTGCTATAAGATGTGCCTTGTATCTTTTAATATTGCCAGCAACGTTTTTCTTTATTTTAGGAATCCACTTATTCCCAATCACTTTGCGCCCTTCAAAGAGATCAACTAATTCTTATACTTGATTGAAGCTTAAAGAAACCATTTATTCTTGCATTGCTTTCATCTATTCTTCCTTAACAAGACTAATAAGAGCTTTATTTACATTTTTTTGGCTCTTCTTCCTCTTATGAGACAATCATATTAATTTTTCCTTTGATTTTAAAATAACTTCGCGGAATTAATCCTTGATTATTTCGTCTTAAACGAGGTTCATCATAAGCAAATTTCTTATTAGTCTGATTGCTCCCACTTGGATAAGTGATCATAGGGACTCCTTCAGTGGAATTGCTCAAACTTGGTTGAAGTTTCACTTATTTATTTTTCATAATAGAATCATACTAATCAAAAGTCTCATATAGTAATAGATCTTTGCCTATTTCACCTTACTTTGGAAAATCCTTCTCTAAGAATGTTAACTCTTGTGATTCAAATTCAATTACCCCTTCATTACCTTGTTCATGATCTCGCTTAGGTTCGGCTGTAGTGCCCTCCTAAGGAACTACCATGGTGATGTTTAATGGTTTAATAGTCTCTTACTTCTTTGGTACATATTGGATTTTCATATTCCAAATTTCATAATTATTGCCGTTTAATTTCTCATCCTTATTGAGTTCAACAACAATGTTCTTTGAAGCAGTAGCCATTTTCAAAACATTAAGTTTTTACAATTAAGAAAGAAATATATATATATATATATATGCATGTTAATATGATATTAATTATTCATATAATAATAATTAGATCACAATTGCTTGTGAAATCGAATGTCTATTAATGTGTTCAATCATCATTCATACAACAATCAAATCCTAATTACCATACTATAGACAAATTCCAATCTAAAACATATATAAGCATATTACATCAAGTTCCCTACAACATATGGAATATTTGTAGGTAACAAATCCATGGAAAAAAGTTAACAAGTTCACGTGACAAAGTTCATGAAGCTCAATACATAATGGATCCTACTATTTCCATTGGAATACCTATATGATACAAAGTCCTAAGCAACTCCCTCCTTCAAATCTCCTTAATAAATGTCATTATTAACGAATTATAAGTCTTCTCATTAGGCGTTTCCTTATTCCAGAGCATTCTTAACAATTCACCTTGAGGTTGAGGTAATGTTACAAGAAAAGTTATGTGCTTTAGTTCAACGTCTGAATAAGTTAGATAACCTCCAAAGTATAATTCTTGTATCATGTTATTGACTAAAATAACATGTTGTATTAGATCTTTATCGGGCATTAAACACATGTTGACTAACTGTGCATACATACTACCAACATGTCTCTTTTGTGCCTCAGCTCAAATAAGCTTGGGTGACCTTTTTATAATAGGCATATTCTTGAAAAACAAATTATCATGAATCAAAAGAGTACATACAAAAACCCATAGAGCACAAAATAAATAAATTATTTTATCTAACACATAGCAAACTCATGCTCATAGTATGAAATCAATTTAATTCTATTAACAATTTCTAACTTGAACTAATTAAATTATACTATTAAGTTCGAATCAATTAGAAACTTATTTCTATTCTAATCATATTAAATACATAAATAATTTAAATTTAATTAAAAACTTCTTTCTCATTTAAATTATAATTGAACTAATCAAGTTTATAATTTTGGTTTAACTAATCATATTCAAACATGAAAAATTAACATTTAATTAGAAATTTGTTTCTAATTTAAATTATAGTTAAACTAATCAATTTTATAATTTTGGTTTACTTAGTAACTAGTTTCCAATGAAACACTTTTTTTCAATTAAAAAAATTAGTTTAAGTAAATTAAAAAAACTTATTTATAACATTAATTCTAAATAATTAGAAAACTCATTTCTAATTTTGTTCTTATTTTTTTAACTAAATAAATTAGTTGAATTTAAGTAGAAAATTAATTTCTAAGTTTAATTTAATTAGAAAACTAATTTCTAATTCTGTTTTAAATAAACTAATTAGTTTATGTAAATTAGAAAATTTTTAGTTTAATGTTACAAAACTACTGGGCCTTAAGCCTTATCATCAAATCCAAGTCTAAAGCAACTAAAGACTCAAGCCTAAAAACAAATACAACCCAAAAGCTTATTGACAATTAGATCATAAAGCCTACGCCAAACTTAGGGATACTAAGGAGTTAAGCCCAAAGACTTATAGTTTTTATTTTAAAAAAAAAACATGCTTTAAGCCCTTATATTGTTTACTATGATACATATGTCCAAAAGCTATAACAAGGCCTGAATGTTATTGTAAGACTTAAGATATCTTAACCCAATAGTCTTTTATTGTTTATTGTGTTTATAAAATAATAATGTTGCTAAGTGGGAAATAATAGGCCACATGACCCCACATTTTCAATTCAGAAGATGAAGAGCCATCTTCATCTTCAACGTCTATCCTCAACATTTCGGTATTGTGGTTTTCCTTATTTTTTATTTATTTTAGTTTCATGTTGTCTTTAACCAGTAAACACAACATTTCTATATTCAGAAGGAGTTGACACCATCATTTGTTTTTGTCTAATGACAAACCCATTTTTAGATCAATAGAAAAAATAGTTTCACCACTATCAATCCTTTAACCAGATCCTAACCCATTTAAATTATTTGCTTTAGGGAAACCAATAAATTAGTAAAGACAAACTATACATAATATCATGGACTTTAAACCATAATTCATATTTGGTCTAGGTACATAGAAATCAAGAGGAAATCATATAATGTAAAAAGAACACATCTTTCACATGTATTATACACACAGTATTAATTAAAACAAAAACAAGATAATTGTCAACAAATGATAATCAAGCGATAAGGTCAATCATTACTTAACATGCATACATAATTCATGGCTCTAATACCAAAATTAGAAAAATTAGGACAAGATATAATCACATAGATTATATTAAATAGGATCATAACATATGCATTAAAATTAACATCAATCACATACTTGGATTGATGATTAAAATTTCATCTATTAGAGGACATAACAATTTTTTTTGGAGAGAATGTTTGGAAATATTTTGATGATAAAACTTATTATATCATCTTGTTATTTTGAATTTAAAACCTTATATAGTTACATTCAAAATATTAACTACCTTTGGTAGTTAATCACATGATAAATGAAAATTAAAACTCTCATGGGTGTCATTCATCAAATGTAATAAATGACATTAAGGGTTGTTTAGAACTTCTTGAAAAATATTAAGGGTTTTTTATTATTTTATTATTTTTTGTTTTTTCTATTTTTAAATTCGAAAATAAAAATAGTATAAAAATAAAAAAGCATATAAATATAATATGATAATAAAAATGGTATAAAAATTTAAAAAATATACAAAGCTGATAAAACACATAAAAATAAAAATAAAAATGGAAACGAAAGGCTAAGACCATTAGAATCCTTATTTGAGTTTTAAATATTGATTATCCCTCTTCAGTGAATAGTATAGCACATCACATTTAGGGCTTCTTCTATTTTCACTATTGTGGACTTATAGAACTGTGAATGGGAAACTCTAGCCCACACATTAGAACATTCAAACTACCATAAAGAGGTATTTCTAAGTAAAAGGCAACATCAGTTGCTCTGAATTCGACAAAGTACATTTAAAAATGGAAAACATAGATCTAGCGCTTATGATAACTCCCCAAGAATTTTAAATTTAGACAGCACCAAAGAAGCCATACTTTTTCCTCATAAAAACCCATTACTATACTCCCTGGCCTTGTTTGGTATTGTTTGCATTTTTCTTTTTGGTTTCTTATTTTTAAAAACACAGAAACCAATAAAAATAGCACAGAAACCGAAAAAGATAACATACTAATACAGTACAGAAACCCATAAAATAACACAGAAACCAATAACAATATCACATAAATCAATACACATATACAAAAACAAAAATAAAAAACAGAAACGAGAAGTGATACCAAACGTGCTCAATTTTTCTCACAACTTTCTTTATTCCTCTATTACTTTCTAACTTCTATACACATTCTCATAAACAATAACAATGGCTTCTCACTACAGTTCCTTCGATTCATGATCCTCTGTAGCCTCTTCTAATTTCTCTAACCCTTCCTCTTCCACCGAGCTAACTTCCTTCACTGCTTCACGAGTGTTTGTCAAGTCTAAGCCCAAGCCTTTGGAGTTGTCTCAACTCAATAATATTAAAAGCAATGTCAATAGCTTTCATCAGACTGTAAGTTTTATGGTAAAGAAATTCATGATTAAGAAGATGACTTCAGCTGTGACGAAAAAGGGATCGTCAAAAAATGGGAAGAATCTGATAGGGTTGGCAATTCTATTTGATGTTATCACCGAGGATTTGAAGAAGACACCGAGGAAAGGCGCAAGCTTTGTTAGGATGTAGAAGAAGTTGTTTGGTAAGGAAAAGGAGTAGAAGAGAGAGGTTAAAGTGTTACTAAAAGTGAAAGGAGGTGGAAATAATGGGAATATGAGGACTCTATCGATGGTTTTGAGGAGTGAGAGAACTTTTGCGTGCTAATAAGGAGCTGGAAATGAAGGTTGTTGAATGCAAGTTGAAGATGGAAGATAAGAACAAAGAAGTGAGTTTCTTTCTAATTTAGGGTACTACCTTTTTGGCTATTAAGCTTAAATTTAACTTTTTAAAGGTTTGTTTTTTAACTTGATTATCGAAAGTTAATATTTATATTGCTTGCTTTATAGGTTAATGGATTATGTACGAATATTTGGAATATGTTGAGAAAAATTGGATCTTGGATAGAGTAGGTCATAGTTTAAATGAAATTGAAACTATTGAAGATAAAATTAACACACATATTTTACATGAAAACTACTAATTTAGGGTAAAATCTATGGGCAAGTATAGAAAAATTTTACTACTGACAAATAACTAGAGAATTATAAGGAAAGAAAGAATAATCCCACAAAATATAAAAAATATATGTCTTTCATTTTTTTTTCCTTTCCCTCACTCTCACTCCCATCTCTCTTTTTCTGCCTATTTTTTGTTATGCTCACTTTTTTCATCTCCTACCTATTTATAGGCAAGAAAGTTTAGTAATGGCTGGCCATAAATAAACAGGAATGGCCAACCAGGCTAACCAATTTTTTTTGTTTTTAGTAGGAATTTATTTGGCTTTGATAGGTACCAAATTCGATGCCAACCAAAACTGAATTTACAAATCTCCTATTTAAAGATTTGATTGGGAATCAATATCTTCATACAATTTTTCTACCTTGCCATTTCATGTTAGTTACATTTTTGTTAGGCTGTAAGAGGAGCAACACTATACAAATTTATCAACGTTAATTGCATTTGTCATAAAATCTACAACGTTGTCCATATTATGAATCTTTTATATATCTACCATTCCTTTTTCCATTTTATCACGAGCGAAATGGTACTAAACTCAAATGTATTTTTTTTAATGAAATGCTAGATTCCTTGCAAGATGCAAAGCACTTTAGTTGTCATAAAACAGAGCAATGTTCTCCTATTTGTATCAAAGTTCTTCCAATATTAGCTTCAACCACACTGCTTCTTTACTAGCTTGTGTAAATACTCCATATTTTACTTCTATTGTTGACATAGCCATAATTGACTATAGTTTTGAAACCCAACTCATAGCTCCTCTAGCTAGTGTGAACACATATCTTATAATAGATTTGCTTTTGTCAAAATCACTTGCATAATCAGCATTAACATATCTTCTAACAATAAAGATTGATCCTCCATAACATAATATAATATCTGAGGTTGCCTTGATATATCTGATAATCCTTTTAATAGTATTTTAATACTCTCGATCAGGATTCTCCATGTATTGATTAACTACTTCTATTGTATGTGTAATATATGATGTACAAATTATATCAAACATTAAGCTCCCTACTACTGATGCATACGATACTCAAGACATCTATATCTTTTCTTCTTCATTGAAAAGGCTCATATTTGAGGATAACTTGAAATTAAAATTTCCTAGCCAACTGTGCCTTCGATTTTTTGATATGATCATTGTTATGGCCTGTTACTAAAATGTCATCTACATTTAACAACAAGACTATAGATAATCTTTATCAAACTTCTTGAAATATACACAGGGGTCCGCATTCGATCTGTTTTATCTAAGGTTCATGATGAAGGAATCAAATCTCTTATACCAACACTTTGGCTTCTGCTTTAAAATCGTACAAAAATTTATTCAACCTGTAAAATAAGTTCTCTTTTCTTTTTTCTTCAAAAACTTTTAGTTAGAGTATATAAATCTCTTCTTAAAAATCTCTATGAAAAAATTCAGTTTTCACATCTAACTGCTCAAGATGCAAGTTAAAGATATCACATATTGTCAGGATTACTTAAATTGTAGTTAGTCGAACTACAGGAAAAAAAATATTTTATTAAAGTCAATTCTTTCTTTCTAAGCATATCCTTTAACCAACAATCTAGCATGATAGCATTCCACTTGATTATCATCACTTCGCTTGATCTTATAGACCTATTTATTACCAATGGGCTTTCTTCCTTGCGGTAGTGATACCAGCTCTCATGTCTTATTTTTATGAAGTGCTTCAATCCTTTCTTACATCACTGTCATCCACTAATATGCATCTAAACTATTTATTACTTCCTGAAGAGTTGAATGTTTCCTATCCTCAGTTAAAATACAGTATAAAATATTGCCCTCCACAATATAATCTGAGTGTTAGCTTGATGACCTTCTTATATGAGTTGATCTTCGAGTATTTGGAACATCATATTTGACTAGTTGCTCCTCGTGCTCTGGTATAACTTAAAAAGAATCATTTTTGTCACCTTCCCTTTTTACTTATACTGTTGTAGTCTCTATATTCTCTTTTGAAGTGTCAATACTTTCTACTTACTCTTGATCTTTATTTTCTATGAAAATAATATCCATGCTGATAATAATCTTATGGGCAATGGGATCTCATAGACAATATAAATCATTCCCATCAAAGAATGGTAGTTTATAAATAACTAATCCCTCTTGATGAAAACTATCACAAGAATGTGCTATATTTAATCTTTGCTTACCAATTTTGTTAGAAATTTATGCAGAAGTGAGAAAATAGCTCTGATATCAATTATAAGTCTTATGGCACTTAAGAGGGGGGATGAGTTGGATGTTTAAAAAATTTCTTACTAAACTAAAAACTATAAATCACCTAAACTAATTCTAACTAAATAAATCACTAAGCTAAAATTCAACCTATAATGATATGTCAATGCGTATGACAAAATGAATCAAATTCAATTAATAATAAATAAACACAATTACATAAATATAAAGAGAGTAAAGGCAAGAGAATGCACAAGAGATTTATATAAGTTAAGCTATCTCAAAGATAGTATACGCCCTCTCTCCAACTACTTGTTAGAAATTTTACTAAAAACAATCTCCCTTAGGTGACGAGTAACACTTACAACTAAGTTTTTCCATAAAGGAAGTGATAAGAAACCTTTACAATCTTACTTTAAGATAAAGAGTAACCCATAGCTCTTGTTTTTTAAAGGTCAAGAGGAAGCCAAAATAATATTATTTCTAAGAGTTAAGAGAAACCCAGTAATCTTATTTTAAATGGGTGAAGAGTAACCTTTTATTATAAAATTGAAACTAAAAAATTTAAGCCAATAAAGATAGTCCCAAATTTAAGCTACCTTGAGCATTAATTTAAGCTTACCCAATTCAATAAATACTTTATAAAAAAAACAATGCTTAAAGGGGCTCAAATGCATCTTATGCAATACCAAAACTCAACATAGTCCCTTCTCCTCATACAATGAACAAAACAATTCCAATTTACATTCAACAATCAATGCACTTTAAATATTCTTTATCCTAGGTGAAGAGCAACAAATTAACTCTATTTTAAAGGCAAAGAGTAGCCTTAAACTCAATCAATAAATCAACAAATCAACAAATTTAAATCCCTTAATTATGTAACCAAAATATACCTTTAATGACATTTTAATGAAACTCATGAAATAAAATTGATTCTACAACTTTAAGAGATAAAATAAACATTATAAAAATGTCTTAACACTTTAATTGATCATATATGAGCTGATTGATGCAAAAAAATGAAATTAAAGTATCAAATGATCAAATTGAACTTGGGAAAGACATATGCTATCCAAACCTACAATATTTATGTTCTAACTATAAGATAAACGTTGTTAATCTACTAAAATGCACAAAATCAATACAAAAAAACATGTTGGAACCTTCATCTATCATCTAACAATAGATTCAAATAATAAAAAACAAATCTAGATCATGAAATCAAAGGATTAATAATAAGAACAATCTAAGAACACTTATACATAGGACAATTTGAATGTGTATGGCTTTGTGAGCTTTAATTTGACAAAATAAGCATTCAAAAAATCAAATGTAAGCTAACTGAAAGTCTTCAATATGTAAAGAAACTGAAAACAAAAATTTTAAAGCATTAGAAATGGATTTAAAACAAGAAAATCGTGATTAAAATAAGAGCAGCAATAAAACTAGATAGCTTTTGGTGAATCGCTCTTTTTAATCTAAAAAATTAAATAATTTTTCATAAAGATTTTTATGAAAGGTTTAGAACATTTATATATAGTGTTAAAAAGTAATTAGAGTCATAGAAATAATAACTAGTTGTTATGGGGCTAAAAATCAGTTAAAACTCATGAGTTGCAGTTTTTAGAAACTAATTATTTACTATTAACTGCTCTTTCTAGGTTTATCAACAATTTTGTTAATCATTCGATCAAAACTAACATTTATGTTGAACAATTACAACAATGCCATTTATCATAACCAACTGCCATTGATAACCTATGTTAAAAACTTGTAATTGTCTAAAAATGCTTGAAAAATAATTTTAAAACTTTTTAAACAAATTTCTAACTTCTAATACAACTTTAAACAAGTTTAAAAAAATATTTCAAAACTTTTTTAATTACCAAAACATTTCAATTTACTTAAAAAAATATTTTGACTTGTTTACGAAACATTTCACTTTTAACACTTTAACCCTTTCAAAACAATTCAAAAATATTTTTCTCACACAAAAATGATTTACACAAATTTAAACATTCTTGAAAAATGTCTTAAAACATTTTTGACACATCAAGAGTAATACTTTGAAAACAATTCATACACTACCTCTTGATTATGAAATTTATACTAATATGCTTTCTAAACCAATTCCTAAGACTTCAATGCATAAATCTAAAACATAAATCAAAGTATTAAATTTAAATGTTTATACAAATATGAAATGCAAATGTAAGAGCCTTTTCAAACATTGATTAAAATTAAAGAAACTTACATTCCAAGACACTTTCTTAAACCTATCAAAATTGGATCTTCTTCTTTGATCATCATTTCAATTCTTCAATGCTTGTTTTACTGTCATTTTCTTCACAGAAAGTCTTCTACCTTAGGATTCATACTAATGTCCTTACATACTTTTCATCAACCTATCTTTCTAAGGTATTAGAACTCAAACATTAGTAACAATAATGCTTTGTCATCATCAAAACACATTATTGGAACCTCTCTTAGTTCAACATATAAGAAGTTATAGAAGTAGCACACCCTAACTCATGAAGATAGTTCATGAACTTACTTGCATCTTATTTTGAATTAAAGGATGAAAAAAGACTTACTTTAATAGCGTACACGTAAAAGGTAATATTCATTTCACATTGACGTTTTTGCAATAAATACTTAAAATAATAATAATCATGGTAATAAGAAGACGTGTAAATAGGAAATAATTCACAAACGAATGGGAGATAAATATTCCACCAACTATTGTAAAGAACTTGGAGAAGAACAAAAAAAGATACTATATAATGGAGAAAATTTTAGAACAGAGATAGGGTATGTGAAGTGTCAAAAGGTTATAGAAAGCGCATTGTCTAGATTAATTGAGAATATATGTGTAGTTATAGAGCATGAGATCCATATAGTTATCCTTATAAACATGCCATAAATGATATCCACTATTATAAGAAAATGGTAAGGATTTTGCTATAAAAAAGTTTTATTTTAAAATTATGTATTAACATGTGTTATAAATTGTTAGGGGTGTCATTTTTTATTCGATATCTGATAATGAACAGATATACTCACTTAGAAAAAGAGTTATGCCAAGGAGGTAAACTAAAAGGATAATAAAAATGATTAAAAGAAAGTGAGTAATTCAAATAAGGTATCTTAAAAGGGATAAAGGGAAAATGCAAAATAAGGTAATTTTGGTTATAATTCAAGAAAATGTAGTAAGGATAGAGTAACAATTAATGATAAGAAATATAAATTTGGGACCCGTTTGGTTCAATTTCTTGTTTCTGTTTTCTATTTCCATTTTTCTAAATATGAAGACTAATGTAAGTTATTTCCATTGTTTTTTTATTTTATTTGTTTTTGTGTTTATAAAAACAGAAACAGAAAACCAAAACCATAAATAAAACTAAATAACTCCTTAATTATCCTTTTCCCTATTAGAACTTATAATAGTTTTATGAATTTGAACTTATTAATATCTAATTATTTTATAGGTTCACAACATAGAACATTCTAGAACTCCACAAGTATCATCTAAGGCATGTTCCTAAGTATTTGAGTCAATGTCTTTAATTAATTCTCAATTATTAAGTCAATCTCACATCTGAATTTTATTTGAGTGATGCTTCTTTTGATACTTCAGTTAATATAGGTTATTATTAACAATACTATTAAATATATCATCATACTTAGTCAACCAAAAAATATTGTGAGTTGCGTGTATTATGATATGAATCATGAAAATGTTGTGAACTCTATATAATTAACTTTGTTTTGACAAATTTGTAGTTTTACACATGCCACCAATAAGAATTGTTAGAAATGATTTATATTGATTTTTATAATATGTTTTAATGTGCTTTCACTCCTAAATATCTGTAAAAATTGTCTTATTTATCAGTTCTTTTTATTATATGATAGGTTCAAATCTATTTGGACTTAATTTGATTGAAAAAAGATTTAAAAAAAAAGGAGCTCAAAGATGCAAATAGAAGCAATTTAAGGCACTTTTAGAAATTAAAGAGGTGTGGAATCAATTTGAGTACTTAGAGCATCATGTTATAAAGTTCTACACCAAATTTTAAGGCTATATGATAAGTCATGAAAGATGCATTAAGAGAAGAGGAAGGAAAGCTTAAACAAGTACCAGTTTTTGTACAAATGATTTTGGTAATGAATTAGGTGTACTTTTTAAGATTAGATTTCTTTAAAATTTTATAATGAGCAAGAACATATGAGAAACCTACATACCAAGTGTCATGGTTATAGGAGTTATGCGGAAGACATTAGAGTAAAAAATGTGAAAAGAGGCAGAAACTGTCAATTTTTGGAACTTAAATGGTGGTATGTAAATAACACTATTTAAGTGCTTATGAACCACCATTTAAGTCATTATTAGGCATAATTTTCTTATATTTTTTAAGGGAAAAGTTGAAAAATCACTCCAAAAGCATTCCAAAACCCTAGTAGTCACCTAACAACTATAAAAGGGCTTTAAAAACACAAAAAAAAGGAAGGAGGAGAGAGGCTAAAAATAGATTGGAGAAGAGAGTTCTTACTTTGTTCTTATTCTTAGTTAGGTTTTAGTTTAGGTTTTCTTTTTCTTTTGTTCTTTCTTTTCATTTGGCAAGTGGATTGGAGCTATAAGAGCATTTAAGGTGGATTGAAGAGTTAGTTTCATCGGAATAGACCAAATTTTGATTATATTTCTTACTCTTTTTATGTTTGTATTAACTCTTGCTTATCATTAATGAATGTGTTTTACTATATCTTTGGTTTCATTGTTGATTATGTGAACTTAAATTGTATTACTTAAGGTTAGGAATTGATGGGTTTTTTTTATTGGAGGATTTTTATGTAATTAAGGTGCTTAAATTAAACTTGCTTAGATTGGCTATCTTAGTTGGATTATTAGATGATTAAGGGATCCATGAACATTGGAAGATTAATTAGATAACATAATTGAAGTTTGGTGTGGACCGAGTGCTAACGTCTTTTTTGATGGTTTTTAAATCTAAAAAACATAGATTTAAGCTTTTTGAGATTAATGCCTTTTATTCTAATTTGTTTATAGACCAAACAGACCAATGGAGTTTAAAAGAGAAAGATATTTCCATAACCATTGGTTGTATCTTGTTTTTGCAATGAATTCCCTAAATTTACCTAATGATTTGTTTCTTTATTTGGTTGCCTATTGAATTTCAGAACCTTAGTTATGTTATTTTTTGTTAGACTCTTAATTCATTAGCAAATGTTTAGATTGAACTTTGTTTATTTTATTATCGTTTATTCCTTTTTATTTCTTTTAATAAATAAATCTAGAGTTATCTAGATAATTAAACATTAATTGACTTAATATTATGCTCAGATTCCTAGGAAGATGATATTTGATTTCTTACCATTTTATACTACTTGATAACAAGGTGCTCTTACCTTTGGTTGGTCTAGGATTAGATTGGTCAAAATTATAGTATAATTAGAACACAACAGTAACTTTGGAGATTTTGATCTTTGTATATTTTCATTGTTCTTTTGAATTAAAAGGGTTTAGGTTTAAAGGATAATCAAGCATCAATTCATAACATTTACAAGAAAATGCAAAGGAGTGAAGAGCATCCTTGGTAAGGAATGGTCAGTCATCATAAGAGCAAGTTTCTCAGTCTAATGCACTTGAAGACAACAATGTAACATAGGAGAAAACATTATAAATATTGTGAAAAGAAAATTTTGTTCTGTTGTTTATATATTTAAATCTTAAGAGATTTCAAGCTAGTAATGGATATGTACTTCTCTTTCTTATGTCGAGAAATTCACATCATTCATCCTAAATGAATGATTCCATTTCAACACGGGCTTTACTATTAACAATAACTAGAATTAATTTCATAGCACTTTTAATTGCGATCATTGATTTATTATTCATATAACCAAACAAGCAATTCATTACAAATGTCAATAACTATATAAGGATTTCCCTGTAACATAGCTGAAAATTACAATCGATAAAATTGTAAAAAACCCTACTGTGATACAAGTTACTTAAATTTCATCTCTTTTTGTTTCCCTCTTTCATTGCTGTGTTAATATATTCTTTTATGAGCTTTATTTACTCCTCAATATCTTTTGTTTTTTGTACTTCAAAAATATAATTTACCCCAATGATACTTGTTTCAACTTCCTTCTTTAATATAGCAATTTCTGTCCTTAATTTCTTAATCACTTAAGTAATTATCATAGTAATTTGCCATTGTACTGAAAAATTGCATCTCCTATCTTCCAAAATAAATAAACAAATAAAGTTCAACATTTCACATAGGATACAACATTCTTCAGTTCATAAACAAATTAAACTCGCTAATTGGATAATTGTAGCATCCATAAAATTTTCTATGTGGATTATGCTCACTCTATGAAGTTCTTAATAGGGCAATTAATTCATAGTAGCAAAGCACATTATGTGCACTTCAATTGAATAATGTATATATTAATGATGGCGATTGTGATTACATGGACATTTCTCTATTAATAATAGAAAAATAATGTAATAACATCAATATATAATTTTTGAAAAAAAACATCAACATATATGACATATAACCATTTAGCCCAAATCATTATTGTCAAATCCAAATATTTAAAAGATTCAATGCTTCAATAATTAAATGTAAAACCAGAATTTGGTCTAATATCTATTAGAAATAACATCATTAATAATGTAATTTTCATTGACGAGCTTTATAGTAAATAGCAATCATTGATCCAAAGGAAAACTAGGTTACTACATCATCATAGTAGTAAAGTAGGCAGCATAACATACGTTAATGTCCAAAAGAATCTTACCAGACCAATTTCAAATCACAATGTAAAGAAGATAGCTCATTTTATCATGCAAAAATCAACAAGTAAACAACACCAATTTTCACTAGTTCAGGGAGCTTGTTGAGCATATGTACAAGATAGTCACTTCTTATATGTACATATTTATGTAGAGAAGTTATACAATGATGCTAACAGTCTTTAAGACTCAGTGCTTAGACTGCTTGGAAAGTGAAATCATGTCATTTCTTAGGTTAAAAATATTTAACTTTTGAAGCATAGATTAAAGTCTAAAGATCTGGACAATACTTTTATAGTATTAAATACTTGAATTACTTTTGATTCTTGCCATATCTAAACCAAGTTTAAGCAAGTATCACATAAGTCAACATTTTTACATTTTTTGTGGTTAGTCTTAACATATTCTACACGTGATTACAAAGGGTAGTTGATCCGTAAGGCAACTAAGACATATTTTAGGTACTAAGGACCATTACAATCCCCAAAAAGTGGGTGGCTATGTGTATAGGGTGTCCTATTTCTCATAAGCTCCATGACCATCAGTAATTGTTTATGTACCAAACATTATCCTACCTTGGCCTGTAACCTTGTCTTGTAACTTTAATTTTTACCATTTCATAGTCTGCTAGCCCATAATCAACATTTATTCCTTCTATCTTGCTTTTCATGTGTTACTACTATGAGTGAAAATTGAGTTTATTACAATGAGTGACCAATCATAACCATTTATTTATCGTGAACATGTGCTCTATGACACTAGGTAATCAATTTTGTTGGATTAAGAAGTTACTGGGAGATATCTAAAGTAAACTGACAAACTAAAGGTGGCTGAATCAGTGACACATTAGTGACATTGTGGAAGAAAAAGACTTCTAGGGCTACAGTTTAAGACTTTTATTTACTGGGATATATATGAAGACCTTTTCATAGTAGTTACTTAAGCACATGTAAAAGGAATAAGCTTTAGACAACTAAAAATTATTGTATAGTTCTTAGAGCTACATTTATCTAAGAAATAAAAGAGGAATGAATCAAGAAGTACTGGATGTAGATGAATACTTTGTCGGAGAGCAAGTATGGGTACGCTGGAGAGGCAGCGTTGCAGTGGACAGAAAATGCAATGAGGAAATAGATTTTGCAATGGATAGATCATATCTTGATAAACAACGGAGAGCTTGAGGAATGATGGACACATTACAGCAGACAAACAACACTAAAAGAACAATAGAAACCTTATAATAGATAACCAGTGGCGAAAGACGAAGACCACATGTGACGCCTTTAAGGATTGAAAAGTTTTTTTTTGATAAATAAAAAAATGATATTGATATTGAAGGTACAAATACACCACTGTACTAATAACCCAAGATAGCCACATGTACAACACATACGAAACACGATGAGAGAAGACTATAAAAAACCACATGTCCTAAGGAGCCTTAACATGGTTAGGTCAAGAAGGAACATCTTTAAGGAGGAGGAAGTGATCGCCTACACTGTACATGGCGATCGACTCTACTTAGAGCCCAACCTATAACTAGAATTTAAAGGATAAGGACCCACCTTGCGAGAGGCATGGATCTTCTTCAGGCATTTCATCAATGGAACCCTTAGTAAGCTACGAATCTTTGATGTGGCCAAAATCGTTACCTACTTTCCATTAATTTCCTTCTTATCAAGATGAGACTTGAAGCTATCTCCTGCTCCATTCCACCATTGTCTCCTAGCCCATTTGGATAACATCTAGAGAAAAGCTCAAACGACCCCTTTCCAGCATCATTGATGACACTAATGACCATAAGTAGAGACATCACCCATCTCTGCATTCGGCGATGCCCACGAAGGATACATTAAACACGTCTGGACCTGGAATCCTATATGATGTACCTTCATCACTCCAGGTACTTTCCTAATCTCGAGTGGCTAGGGTCCAGTCCCCAGAATCTTGAGTGGGCACAGTCAATCTTCCGATTGATTTGTTGATTCTACTTCTGTCTGTCTACTTTCAAGACCTTAATGAAGCCAGTAGAATATCTCTATGATTAATAATCCAGACCGGTAATCCGTTTGAGTAGCATCCACCAAAACTTCCAACAAGGAACTGCCCCTTCCTCTACTGATTGAATTGGCTAAATATAATCACATGTAGAACCTAGGTTAATCTTACTAGCCATTGTTGAGGTTCTAAACATCTGGCATCAATTTACTGCAAGTATTCCCTACACTTCTTAGGTTCAGTTGTTCCTTGATCTAGCATTTTAAATCATGTAAGAGTGATTCCTTAGATTTCTCTAAGTCTCTGAATCATCTATAATTCCTTTCCCTCCATAGACCATAGACACGCAATCCATAGGTTATCAGAGATATAGTAACATACGTTGCACTGCTAGGTTTAGTTCTCTAAAACCAATCTAGAACCACTGCAAAATCAGATGACTGAGGAATAGTATTGCATAGGTTGTGTAAGTTTTTCCATATATGACTACAGTAATTGTAGTTAAAGAATATGTGATTGAAGAAAGCCAGCACCTTGAAGGAAAGTGAAAGAAATGTATACTTTCCAAAGTCAGAAGCTTACCTTTAGCACAAATTCATGGCTGAAAAGATACCTTAGGAAAGAGCGGCCTATGCCAAACCACTTTAATCCAACCTTGACATTAATCTGCAGGCCTTAAAATAAGTCTACATGATTTATTAGAGAACTGGCCTAAATTCTCCAACAACTATAAAAAAGAGTCCTCTCTCTCAGAATCAGGTTCGTAAGTCGATAAGAAAGGTTCTAACTAAGGAACTTGAGTCCAGTGATTACCTTGAACAAAGACCTTAACCTTACTGCACTAAGATATCTGGTTAGTAAATAAGGGGCATGGATTGAGTGGATTAGAGGTCCAGAAGGACACCAGCTATCATAGAGTAATGAGGCAGTCTCTCCATTGCCAATTCGGCATCTAATATGAGTCAACAATGTATCCTTTAGATGCAGTAGTTTAGCATAGATAAGAGATAGAGTAGGAGCAAAAGGAGGTTCCATAATACTATGATTCCTGAAGATGAACTGATTAAACCATTTTGCCCAAAGAGTTCTTTTTTTTTTCCAGCAGTCTCCATAGTCACTTTCCTATGAAAACTTTGTTACTCAATCTAATAGGAATGATGCTCAGCCCCCCCTTCTTCTATTGGTTTACAAATCTCAGGCCAGCTTACTTTGGCTAGAAGTTTTTTATGTTGAGTACCAACCCACAAAAATTTCCTCATCATCTTCTCTAAGGTTTTAATGATCCCCTTTGATAAAATAAAATGTTGAGCCTTGTATACATGCAGGGAACTAAGTACAGACTTAACAAGTTATAGATGACCTACAAAAGAGAGTTCCCTATTACACCAGCTTGTCACTTTACGATGAAGTCACTCCACGAGTGGAAGGCAATCCCTAAACTGTAAAGTTTTGGTTGTAATAAACAGACCCAAATATGTAAATAAGGGGTCTTGAACATGCATCCTTATAATTCTTTGAAGCCAATCCGCTTGCTATTTAGTTTTAGAAGAAAGAACTAGAAGTCAACCCAGACAAACTTCGGAAAATGGATAATGTTTTCATAAATAGACTCAAGGAATTACCCTCTACTTTGGAAAAAAGTAATAAATCATCTGCAAAAGATAAATAGACCAGCCCTACTTCCTTACATATACTGTAAAATTTGAAATGAGGGTCTTCAACAACAACACTAGCTTAAAGGTGTTAATAATAAAATTAAATACCAACCTAACCCATAAACCATTTAATAAATATGTGGGGCTTACAAGTGCCAATTAGCCTTCACGAGAGACCGCAAAGAAAATGAAAACCATGTTAAAAATTTTGTTAAACAGAGGTTTGATTTGAATGTTTTTAAAGTCTTATGATTTAATTTGAAAGTATTCAAAACCTTAATATTTAATTTGAATGTTTTTAAACTTTAGAGTCTAATCTAAATTTATTACAAATATTAGGGTTTAAATTAATCTTTTTTTACCTTATTTAAAAAATTATTTTAATAATTAAAAAAAGTTCACAAACCTCTCTAGTTTGACCTTGAACAGATGTGACCCTTGATCTTATATAGATTTTGTCAGCTATTTACTAACATGATAAAGCTCTCGTTAAAATTCTTTCAATTATTTTTTAAAAAACTAAAATAAAATTAATTAATGAGAAAAATTTAGATATAAATGTACAAAACCATGTGTTATCAAAACAAAACAACCAGCGGGGTGAACCTACAGCTAGAGATGACGTATATCAATGAGACTAGCTTAGAAGAATATCACATCTTATTAAGCTTTACCCCTTCGCACATATTTCTAAATTTTTTTTAAAGACAACTCCTGAATTCCTTTCATCCAATTCTCCATTTGTCTCGAAAAATAGGTGAGTGGGACAATTCCAACTAGAGGGACAATTCCAGCTAATGGATATATATAGGCTCCCTTATCTAGGCTAAGGTTGCCACTGTGAAGAAGTGTTTGTCCATTCTCATTTCTTTGAATTTCCTATTATTTATTTCTCTCCAAATGGAATATATACAAGTTCTAAATCCTAATTTAAAGATTGCGTATTTGTCCTTCCTTATCCTACATGGAAAGAAGGCTCAATTTAGGATTGACCCTCAATCATCTGAGGGATAATATTAATTGCTCATTAACTGAAAATATAACCAAAGATTAATAGAGAAGGGGCAAGAGAAAAAAATGGTTTATGGATTCTTCCTCATGCAAACGTAGTAGGTATCTCTAGTTAGCTTCAATAGAAAAACCTTTGTATTAATCTAAAGTAGTAAGCCTATTTTTAATTGTTAGCCAAAGGATGAAAACAACCTTAGGGTATCTATTCTTAAACCATACCATCCTTGTCCAAGGAACCTTAGGGGAGCGAACAGTTAAAAGATCTTTACAAGATTTATTTGTTAAATTTTTTGTGCCATTCCTTGTCCAACTAACCACGTCTCGCGTTTGGGAATTTGGGGAATAGTTTGGGAATATATCCAACATAATTTTAACATCAAAAAATGCAATTCCATCTATCTCGCTCAATAATTGTATTTTATTTTACATTAAAAGGATATTTTTCTTCAATTCCTGCACAAACACTAGCCGGTGAAGAGGCCTATTACTAGTCCAATTGTCAAACCAAAAAGAAGTTCCTTGAACAATTGATTGATGGATTGTGATTTTGCATCTTAATAACTACTGCATATACCAACTTCATTTGGTTTTGTCATCAATCTTCTATAAACTTCTTCCTTTAATAAAGTGCACCCATTTAATCTAAACGAAATTCTTGTCTAAGAAAAGCCTTTAAATACTTTTAAAGAAGCTGATCTTTATTGTGGGAACAATGGAATAAAACCCCAACATTCCCTCATCTTTTGAGTTACAAAGTTTAATCCGCTTGGCCTTAGCCTTTGTCTTTAAGTTAGGGTCACCTCCCCATAGAAAACTCCTCATAAAGCTCTCCAAGATCTTTAATATCTTTTTTAGGAGGGCAAGGTGAAGGCTCTAATATACATGAAGGTTACTTAGTACTAAAGTGATCAATTGCTTCTTTCTTGCAAATGAGAGAGCCTTATTGCACCAGTATGAGAGTTTATTTTAAAACTTATTAAGGAGGGCTGTATAATCTCTATATCTTGATTTACTTGAGATGATTGGGATGCTAAGATATTAAACTAGAAGTAACACTAATTTCTTCCTAGTTAGGACTAGTATTTCATTAGCCAAATCCATAGTTGAAGCAGATAAAATGAATTGGCTCTTCTTTGGATATATATGAAGACGTAAGGCTGGCCTAAACAAGTATAGGGAGTTTATAAGGATCTGGATAGAATGTTTCTCATCCCCACTAAATAATAATACATCATCTACAAATGCTAGGCTAGTAACTAACACCTTCTTACAATAAGAGTTTCACTTGAATTTACCTTGAGTATCAATCTCATGTTTGATGATGCAAGTAAGAAACTCTATGCAAATAGTGAGTAAGTAAGGAGAAAGAGGATCCCCCTTCCTCAGGCCTCTCATTCCATTTAAGTACATGGTTCTCTCTCCATTTATTAGTACACTAAAGGAGGAAGAAATAATATAAGCCATAATCCACTTGATAAATGTAAAAGGGAACTCCAAACCAATAAAAATCTTCTTAATGAAATACTAGCTAATAGAGTCATATTCCTTAAAAAAATCCACTTTGATTACCTAATTCTTCCTTTATTTCTTATTGTTATAATTTTTAATAGCTCTTAGGCAAGGAGAATATTGTCCCCTATGTTTCTACCTTCAATAAATGCTGTCTAGTTTAGAATAATCAATGAAAATAGGACATTTTTAATCTCTTAGCTAAGATCTTATAGATGATCTTATATAGAGTAGTGGAGCAAGTGATGGGCCTAAATTCATTGAGCTTTGTGGCATTAGGAATTTTAGGGATAAGATAATGGAAGCTTTTAATAATCTCTCCATTGTCCAAATATATAGCCAAAGTAGGGTCTAACTTCTTAGTAAGAACCATAGAAATCAAATAGGCTATAGATTGGTTAGAGTCCTGCACTCCCAAAAGATTTTGAAAATAGGAATAGGATCCTGACTTGATGTATAAATACTCCTGAACTATACTACCTTCATCCTTATGTAATGTGGATATCTTGTTCATATTTCTCTTATGCAGCACAACTTTATGGAAATATTTAAAATTACTATCTCCTTGTTTCAACCTTAACATTCTTAACTTTTGTTTAAGAATTAAGTTGCTTCACTAGAGGGTAGATGAATATGCTTGTATGAGGTTAATCTCCTAAGCTTGAAGAATGGTTTGTCTGGGTTTACATAAAGCTCTTTTTGACAACTCCATCTTAGCCTAAGTTAGTTTGCTACCTCAATAGTTAGAGTTTGAATCCTTTTGTTTCACACTTTAAACTTGTCATTTATTTTCTTTATCTTGTTAACTAGCATGAATTGCTCTCATCCTCAGATGTTAACCTTAATTCCATCCTTTATCACCTCTTCAAAGCCCTGTACATTAGCTATGTAGTTGAAGAACCTCAAAGGATGGCAAAGTTCAGTTATTTTGACTAAGTTATATAGTTTTATAAGATAGTGGTCTGACATAGTGGTAAGCTCATCTTAAGCTACCAAATAATAAAATTACCTAACCTACTTAACTAAGTAACTAGGGCAAGTCAAGGTCGATCCCACAAAGAGTTAGGGTGAATTGCTATCTCTAATGTTGCTAAGAAAATAAAAACAAAAACCCTTGGAATGGTGAAAACTAAAGAAACTAAAACAAATAAGAAAGCAAACACCAAGACAAAATAAAAAGACTACTAATAAAGAAATGGGCTGAAGATATCATTGAGAATTAGGAATGATTATTGATCCTTGAATCTAGATAAACGGTGCTCTAGCTATGGTGTTAGCCTATAGGTTCGAATAAGCTCTCAAACCCTCAGTCCCTCTAATTTAGATATATCTAACAAGCTTTAGAAAAACCCCTAACTCCATTTATAACCTAGAAAAACTCTCTAGATTTAATAGCGGAGAAGCTTTAGGTGCTAAGAAATGACTAATTTAAGCACTAACTTGCAAGCTAGGATAATGTAACCTAAAGGTAAGGGAC
>JAOXYD010181467.1:0-23496 GCA_028565735.1 Pinacopodium congolense | reverse complement strand
CCTCGTGGTTAGGGATAGGTTTTCTATCGTATAGAACCTATTTAAAAATTGGCAGAATTGAGGGTTTAAAAGCTTGTTCGAACCTATAGGCTAGCATCTTAGACCAATCACAAGTTATCTATTTTGATGATCAATTATAAGTCTAGAATCCCTGATTTATCTTCCACCTAGCTTTTGTATTTCTTGTTTATTTCTTATTTGTTTCTCTATTTCGTTAACTATCTTTGGTATTTAGTTTTAATGTCTTTACTTTCAGGGGTTTTCTTTTCTTTTTCTTATTAGGCAACATTAGAGATAGCAATTCACCCTAACTCTCTGTGGATCGACCCTAACTTGGCCTAGCTATTTAGTTAGGCAGGTTAGGTATTTTATTATTTAGTAGTTTACAACAAGCTCACCACAAACCTTAAACAAAATAGTATATATCTTAAGTTCAAATACACTTTATATTACATACAACTCAAACATACATTATTAAATCAAAATACATTATTTGTTAGAAACTATGGTTGTTATTGTCCCAGTCTTCAAACCCTCCTATTTGAGCGTACACGGGTCAAAATCATCGTGCTAAGTATAAAGCTTATTAGGGAATAAACTAAATAGGTAGCAGCTGACAACTATTACAAATAGTCATCTAAACATTTAAATATTAAAAAACAATCCAAATATCATAAGCAGTACTTACTTATCCATTTTCAAACCAAACCAAAGTATCACGAAACTCAAAATAAAATATAACATATCATAACATATTACACATTTGCTTTAGAGAAAAACTCACCAATGTCAGAACTAAATATTATAATATCAAAATAGAACTTGTCTATAACAAAATAAAATTGGCTTATTTTAGAACAGTGCTCAATTGTTTCAGAATAAAGTTTATTTATATCAAAACTGAACATATAACAAAAGACAAAATATGTGAGTCTGTTAATTATTTATACAAAAGTGGGTAACGGGACTAATACAGGAGATATCATGGTTGGTATCATAGAACATGAGAGAAATATGTCTCAATAATAGGAGACACCGAAGTGTAAGTAACAGCAGAATCCGAAGTATCAGTAATAGGAGACACCAAAGTGTCAATAACAGGAGACACCAAAGTGTCACATGAGCAGTTATAGACCTTTTAGACATCCCTATATACCCATGACTAGTACTTAACAGTACTAAAATAAAACAGGTTCATTTCAGAATTCTCATGTGATGGACATATTGCAACACATACAACTTTATTCCATTTTTATTTGATAATTTTCCTAGTCCAAACATACATTTACATACCTCAATTCTCTAATGGTATCGATTAATTTTAATTTACTAACTATAGTCCATCAATACCAAAATTCAAGTCATATGCCTTTCGTATTCAAATCATAGCACTCTTATCTCACATGTACTTTCATGAACATGTATCATTTCAGTTAGGATATATTTCAGGGCCTCATAGTAGTCCACGGTAACAGCCAAAAACTTGACTGTGTTATTGTAAATACCTAAGTTTTGAAAGAAAATTAACCAAAAACATACTAACAATATCACAACACATGAAATACACAAGTGTACCTATAGACTGTAATATAGGTAGTATGAGTCTAGGTGTCAAATCAAAAAGGACTACTATTGCTAATGGAATCCTATCTAAAGTTAGCTACCTATTAAAAAGATAAAGATTGATTGGTTGGTTGGTTTAATGTTAAAAAGAAACAAACAATTGAACTAAAATGCCTAGATAAACTTGTAACGATTAAAAATCAATGATGAAGGTAGGATTCAAGTAATTAATCCCTCTAAGATTTATACATTCTCAATTGGTTACCTTGTTTTAACTTGAATTCTATATTTTTTAGACCGTAGATTCCCTAATATACATTACACTCTTTCTCAAGCAATGCAACTTCTATCCAATTCAATTAAACTAGGAAAAAGTTCTTTCTATTATGTCATATCAAATTGAATGCATTAACATGTTCTTTGATATTGTATTAACTAGATTCACATCTAACCCAGACCTCATGTAGGACTATCTCTAGCTCCCCATGCAAGATGTTTTATTCATGAAATAAAATAATACATATAAGAAATTTTGCAATCTCAATCATACACATAATCAAAGCTTCGAACAAATGTCTACTTTTGCAAAACACTAAATTCCAAAGAAATTAAACATCCACGAACATATCTAATTAAACAAATCTGAAACTCAAAAGTTAAAATAAGACTAAATAAGAATACTACATCATAGAGTTCATAAACACCTAAATCCTATAAAGAGTTTAGCTCCTAAACATAATTTCAAGCATACAAACAATCATAAAGACAAAGGAAATAAGAAAACTCATGGTGAAGATTCTTGAATCCTTGAAATCTTGATGATGAATGATTGAAATCCTCCCTTAAGCCTTGAATTCTTGCCTTTGAATGTCTTCTCTTCCTTTAAACCTTGATGAAAACCTCCCAAGAATGACCTAGAATGATATTCTCCATTATGACAGCTGAATAGTCTTTTATAGCCACTAAAACATATAAAAACCTTAAAAAAAATCTTTGTATATGGAGTGGGGAGGCGTCCTAACTTGATTCTGCCCGTGATTCCTACTGAATTAAAATTGTGGGCATTATCATGGGCTATGATGATACCCATGATAATGGCAACTTGCAGCACCATTTGGTTTTTTTACGATATCTTCTCCATTCTTCATTTATTTGCCATGAAATTTGGTATGTAACTTCTTGACACATTTTTCTAGCATCTTGAAAATTTTAATAGCATTTTGAGCTCTAAAACTGCTCCTAATGCCTTTCCTAAATCATCTGTGCAAATTTTAGAACTCAACTAAGCTTGTCTTGCTCTTTCCTTTGTGCACTTCTCATGGTTTGTCAAACAATCATGGAATTTGGTGTGGAACTCCCTTACATGATGCTTTAAGTCTCCAATGTGGTTCCATACCTCTTCTAGCTCGATAAATATATCTAAATGTCCATCAAAGTTCTACAAAATGAAATTTAAGCATTAAAATCATTTAACAGCATCCCATTTGAAGGTTTTAACTCAATATATGCATAAATCACATGGAATCGCCCTTAAAATCAATTCAAAAAAGCACTAAATCATGACTAAAATATGTATACTTTAAGATTTATCAATAAGCACTTGACCATCTCTATTATTGCTCTATTCTTCCTTTCACTTACATTATTTTGCAATGAAGTGTAAGTTTTTGTCAACTGATGTTCAATGCCTACATCCTCACAAAACTTGTTAAAATTTTTAAATGTGTCTTCAATTCTATTATTAGACCTTATTACCTTGATTTTATACCAACTCTGATTCTTGATCCAAGCTTTAAAACTCCAAAACATTGCAGCTACTTCTTATTTTTGTTTCATGAAGTATACCAAACACATTCTGCTTAATCATCAATGAATGCAATATAATACCTATTATTACCTTTGATTTACCTTTGAATACTTGTTAAACTCTTGAATACCTTTAAATATAATGTTGAATCTTTACTTTCATTGTAACCATAGGTTAGTTGATTTTGTCTATGAAACTTAATCAACTTAACCTAGGGTTTTAGTTCTTTAAGTTACATGATTCGAACTTGCAAAATTATGCTTAAGTTAGTTATTTCTCAGTTTTTAATGCTACTACACCATCAAATCTACAAATTTTATCATAGGTTTTCATGTAGTTAAGGGTAAATTTTCTCTCGTATCCAATTTGCCTAAAATTAGAAGAATATAGAACATAAGATTTTATTTGTACTTATTGGCTAACATCTTAGACTTAAGATATACATGTTTTATATGATCAATTATAATTCCTGAATCCCATAAATGTCTTCTATCTAACTTTAAGTTATTGTTATCTATTTTTTGTCTATTTTACATTTATGTTCATTCGCATTACTTTTGTTACTTATAGTTGTTGTTTAGATTTAATTTCATAAAGCAAGGGGTCATTTCTATTTTTTCTCTTTTGTGCAATGTTAAAAATAGTATTAACACTAATCAGTTCTTTATAGGATCGACTATGACTTACCCAACTACATAGTTAAGAAGTTAGGTTATTATTATTTGGTGGCTTATGACAGCCTTATCAAGTGATGTGACACAACTTATAAATGGTTTCCTAAAACTTCCTTTCCCATATTAATACCAAAAGAATCTTTAGGATGATCATACAAGTTCTATTGAGCCTTTTGTAAAAGCTCCTTTATTACGGAAACTACTTCTTCAATATGATCATAACTTAACTTATTAAGAATTTTAAGTTCCTTTTTAATGGCTTTCTAGCTTCTTTACACAAATAAACTCTTTTCACCCACTGAAATTATAAACTAAGCCCTTAGTGACAGCTTCTTGCTAGCTTTTAGATTCAGTTAAGAAGTTATTGAATCGGGTAACTCTTCTTGCAGGTGTTATTCAATATCTGCACCAAAATAAGAGAATGATCTGAGAATAAATGGTCCCCAAAGAAATCTATACTAACCTAAAATTAAGCTAGCCAATCACCATTTGCTAACACTCTATCTAAATTTTTCCTTATGACCGCATTCTTGCCTTTTCTTTTACACCAAGTAAAGAAAATTTTGACATATCTATGTCTGTAAATTCTACCTTCTCACTCCCTTAAATCACTTTTATTGATGTTTTTGTAACTGATATGCCCTTCTACTTTAAAACTGTACATTATATAGTTAAAATCACCAATTAATAACTAAGGGCCAATAGAGGATCTACCGATTAAGTTTATTTCTCTCTATAGCCTAATGTTATATGTCATGATTACCCGACCATAATGGTAGTAGGAATGATTTTTAACAAAATCTCAATTCCTTCCTAAAAACTTTAGTGAGTTACACCTGTCACTGATCAACTTAGTTTTTCAAATGCCAGGCCTTACTAGCTTATTATTCTTATGAAATCCTTTAAGAACTATTGTTTTTTAGGATAATTTATGCCCCTTACATTCTAAGCTTAAATTATCCTTAGGGAAGGATTTTTTTTAATTTGTTTTCTTCCTCCTCCCAAATTTCCTGCTGGATGCTTTTATAAACTCCTCTTCCTTTTTCTCAACGTTAACTTCACAGGAATTAGTTGACATACAGTTTGAAGATGATTAAGATTCTTCCTCTTATACTTCTTTCCCCTTTAGCTTATCTGACTCATTTATTTCTGTTTGCAGTGGTGTTACGTTGGTTAGGTGACTTTAAAACTTGGGGTGATTTTGAAATGATTTTACTTTGAAAACTAACGGAATTAAGGCCAGTGCACCTATCACAAAAGTAATAAAGTGGAGTAATTTTCAGACTTCGAGTGTTGAACCCACGAGGAAAATGTTGCTTAATTACTAAGTTGATTGGATTACAATTATTTAGGAAAAATCTAGACAATTTGATTAAAAAACTGAAAATTGCTTAAACTAGACTACTTTGGCTTAAACAGTTCAAAAATGATTTTTAATTGCTTCTGAAAAATGTCAAAAATTACCAAATGTATAATTAGTTATGGATTAGATGATTGATGATTTAATTGAGCTTTAAAACAAATTTCAGTCTAATTAAAGTCCTTCACAAAATCAAAACAAAGCTACGGTTAAGACATTACTTTTTCTCCATTTAATCTTATCTAAAGTATGGTTATGCTTTAAAATCAAGTAAATGGCCTTTAATTTCAAAAAGTGAGTTCTGGAAAATTAATCCCAAAACTTCAACTTTCACAAAAAAAAAAAAAATTCAAGTTTGATCATGCAAGGATTAATTCATGATGCTTATTGATTTTTCAAACAATTTAAGGTGATTTCTCATACTTAAACTATCTTAAACACTAATCTTAAGTGGCCAGCTTAAAATTGGTTCTTTTAGACCTTTAATAAGCAAAATACAGACATTTAAACATGCATTGAAACTCTTTCAAATTATCAAAACATAAATCCATAGCAACAGAAATGATTAGCCACACATTTGAATTAAAATATATAACATATGCATCTTAAGCCACATACTTTAATCGATCTACAAATATAAGCTGAATAAAGTAGTTTAGAAGTTACTAAATAGGTTTAGAAAGCTTCTAGACAAGTCTTGAACTTCTTAACTTGATCTAGACATCAACACAGCTTCTAAATCCACAAGATCTAGCAAGAAAATCAAAGAACATTCAAGAATATGGACATAAGAATATGAACTTTGATTAATCCGAAAAACAAGAGAAAATAAATAATGATCTAAGTTAGAAAACCCCCTATAATGATTTATAAACTCATATACATATCTTAGCTTCAATATCCAATGAAAAGCAACTCAAAATACACTTTAAAACTCTAATTACAAGTATTTGAAGCTTGAACTATCTAAGAGAAAATAATAGAGAAGCAAGAGCTTCTCTATCTAAGTTTGATATGAAGTCCCCCAAATATCTCCGTGTTTTTTGAGTTTTCTTTGTTGTATGCAAAAAACTTGGACCTCCCACATGTGCTAGAAGACAATACAATTAATTAGGAACATGCCAGGGTTGAAATCATCAAGATTTAGAGCTAAAATTGTTGACTCTAGCAACTAACGGCACCTTGCCACCAAGTAACAGCACCCTGGTTAGTGCTCGACTTCTAACACCATAAACAGCCCCTTATTCTTCAACTAACGACACCTTTCCAGGGGGTTGTTAATGAGAAGAAACAAGGGAGTTCCTTCATGTTTTTGCTCCAATCTTCATCATTAAGCTCGATTCCACAAATTAAACATAATAAGACATTAATTCAGTAATTAAGCACTAAATTAGGGGTCATAATAATTCAACATATTAACCATTAAAACTATATCAATTTGACCCCTACCAATTCCCCCACACTTAAGCATTTACTTGTCCTCAAGCAAATTAATTAATCATCAATTTCATAATAGGATATAAAGGTAGGAAAAATAATTCAGAATTTGACACCGTAATTATTGAAAATGCTTTCTTGATCCTTGAAAAATTTTAGCGCATGGAAATGTTATAAGATTGATAAATCATATCAATTCCAAAATGCATTTAATTCAATTCATTCTCTTTCAAGTGTCAACATAAATTAAGAAATCAATTTTACATGTAAAAGGAAATTAACTAAGTTTAATGCATCATCTTTTTGACATTTTAACATCCTTTAAAACAAAAATTAAAAAGAAATTGAATGAATCACCTAATTAATTAAATTCACAAGTAGAATAATTGAGAGGTCACTTCAGTCTTTTTACGCGAAGGTGAACATTTGTCGTGACTAAATTAAGTGGTGACTAACATTTATCGTGACTATTTATCTTTTAAAATTTTCTTGATTTGGTTTCTTAAATAAATCACAACCTAAATTAAGTGGTGACTAACTAAAATTTTCATAGGATTGATATCCATTTTTTACTACAATTTACGACCTGTATACTTACGGTTTTGAGCATAAAATAAGTTAGATAGTTTTCCAAATCATCAACAAGTTTTTGGCACTATTGCAAGGAATTGTTTTATTTAGCATCTTGTTTTAGTTTGGGTGACTTTGATTTAAGAGTTTTTGATACTTTTTCTTGCGTCTTTACAGGTACATGAACATAAAGATTCAAAGAACAAAAGGAGATGATTCCAATTAACATGGTGACGTTTCTTCAAGCACAAATCTCAACCCTCACCATGTAATTAAGTAGCTTTCAAGGTACATCTTCCTCTTTTATTAAAACTATACAGATTAGATGTAAATTATGTGGGAAGGACAACCATAGCACAACAAAATGTTTCTTGTTGGAAGCTAGTAGTACCGAGCAAGTAAATTATATAGGCCAACCGTAATAAGGTAACAATCCATACTCCAACACTTACAATTCGGGGTGGAAACATCACCCAAATTTTTCTTGGAGTACTAACAATGTAGGTGGACAAGCAAGATCATAAGAACCTTCCAGATTTTACTAAGACCGACTTGGGTCTTTAGAGACCAAAATAGATAAGTTAATGGACATAGTAGGTTCCAAATTTTCAAGCCATAAGGAAGGTCAAAGAAGGAAGGAAGAGAATCTGAAGAGGATAGAGGCAAAGTTTAAATAGATTACAAAGAACCACGCTTCATTCATCTATATCTTAGAAGAAAAAGTAAGTCAACTTTCTAACGTTTTGTTTTCTAGAGATGCAAGTGGCCTACCAAGCAACACCAAAGAAAATCTAAGGGAGCAGTTCAGGCCATCACAGGTATCATGGGAAAGGAAGAAAATGATACAATGAAGGAGGTTGAAAGATCAAAGGAGGTGAGCTAAAAGAAGGAGAAGAAGAAAGAGGAAGAGTTGCATGGTACTAACTTAGAGAACAAGTTGTGGTCAAGTAAGCGTAAGCTTGAAGGTGTTAAGCAGGATGACGAGCCTCTATATTTATTACTTACACCACTACGAAGACCATTCTAAGAGAAGGGTGATGTTCAGAAAGGAGAGTGGATGTTTGAGTTCAACGATGAAGCAATTCGATTCCACTCGCCCTAAACTTTAGAGCATCATGTTGATTAGGAGCCTACTTTAAGGTAAGTTGCTCTAGGCTCCTCACGAAATTTGAGCATGCTTCTTGTTGGGTTCAAACATCCATTTAATAATGGATAATGTTAATATTCCAAAGGTCAAGCAAATGACCTTAACTTAGCATGTTTTTTTTAGTTTTCTTATCTTTGTTAAGTTTTGTGTGTTTGCTTTGATTTTTATTTTGTTTGATCTTTAGCTTGTTTTCCCTTTAAATCTCTTGATGTTTAAGTGACTTGATGTTTGCTTAAAGGTTTTTTATGCATTATAACTTGATGGAGGACTAAAGGAAGTGAGATAAAAGGTTTTTTTGTCATGGAATCGAGTAAGGAACGCTCTACGTCCATTTCCTTACCACCATAAACCCTTCTCACCCTTAATTTCTTATGTTGTTTGATGTTTATGTGTTTAGTATTTCATTGTGTTTTTATTGGTTTTTTCTATGTTTCCTTTTCTAAATTTAGGACAATGTGTTGTTCAAGTGTGGGGAGTAGTCTTTGCATGTGTGTTTGCATTTCATCATATAGAATGCATGTTTTAGGCACATTAGGTTGTTGTTTTTTGTTGTTTTATGTAAACAATGGAACAAAACTTAAGTCATTTTGATGAATGTGTTGTCATGAGATTCTATCATAATAGTTGGAATGAGATTAAATTCATGATTAAACTTAGATTATGTTATTTAAGTAGAGAGTGAACCATAGTGACTGATGAAAGTAGTTGGTTGCATAAGCTTACTTATAATTGACACTTTAGCAATAAGGTAGTGTATAGAAGCATAATGGATTTTCATTTGAGCCTATGTGAGGAATTGAGCCTTTATGACTCCATTCTATAATCATTTCATTTCCTTGTATGTGTTATGCTTATTTAGGTAATTCCCTTCAAAACTTACTTTGAATCGGTTTAAATCTACTGGATGCATGCAAGATAGAAATGATTAAGGCCCTTTTTGTGTTAACCCTTTTGTTATCCCTTGCTACCCCATTGAGCCTTTAACCCTTTGTTTCTTGAAGACACCCCATTTTAAAACCTAAATCTCTATTAGCTTACCTAATCACAAGTTTAATAGAGTGCTACATGCTACATTAATTTGGGATCTTGGAAACATTTTTTTTATATAAGTTGAGTGACACTTCTACTCTTAGACCACATTGTATTTAGTTTCTATTTTGTTCATTGTTTCTTCATTATTATACAAAAAGAAAAAAAAAGTAGAACAAAATCAAAAAAAGAGAATATGAAAAAGAAAAGAAAAGAAAAAGGAAGAACATTTTAGTAGCATCAATAAGTGCAGAGTAGTAGTGTATGCATTTGTGTATCTCAAAAATATATTTTGTTATCCCTTTTGTGCATTTAGTACTTTATGAATGCTTGTGATGAACTCCTAAACCTTTTTGACCTACCTTAACCTTAACCATATTACAATCTGAAATAAAGTCTTTTTGATCTATTTTTAGCATTTAATCATTGTGAAGAAGAATTGGTGTATTAGAAAACCTATGGTAGTTTAGTTTCCTATAGGAAGTTTGAGAGAACACTACCAATTAAACACTTGAGAGAAATGAGTGAAACCAGGAGGAAGATTCATTTTGTGTTTATACTTATCTTTGAGTGACAGTTTCATAAGTTGAGTTCGCTTATGTGCACTAATGAAAAGTAGTCATGATATGTGTAATAACTTGACACTTGAGTTAGACAAAGTTTGAGGGATTACATGCTTTGATCTTCACAAAAATGAAGTGATAGAATTAAATTGTTGTATTTGATTTTCTTGAGGACAAACAAAGTTTTAAGTATGGGGAATTTGATAGTTGTGCATTAGTATAGCTTTTTCTAAGTGGTTGGCATGTGTTTGTTGCATGATAGGTTGATATTGTTATGTTTTAAGGCTTATTTTGTGTGTTTTGGTTTAGCATGATCTTCATTCTTGTTTCTTTTATATTTGGTATTAGTTTGGGATAAGTCTAGATCATTTTGGTGTTTTTATTTATGTCTTATGTTTTAACATTTAATTGTTTATTTTGGGTGAGAATTAAATTTATTAGTATACTTACTTATTGTGTATGATGAATTGGATTTGAAATTAGAAGTTGGAAGAAATTTGAAATGAAAACAAAGAAAAATGCAAGCCAAAAACCTTAAAGACAAGAAGAGGGCAAAGCTTTGTAAAGAGAACTTGGAAAAACACACATTCCAAGGCATGCATTTCCAAGATCCATTAATGGTTTATCCAAGGCCTCATGTGAGAGCTTTCTAGCACTAAAATGAAGCATAAAAGGACAAAAATATTTGACCATTCCATTCCAATATCAAAGGCTAAGATACCTTCCTCGCGTGAGAGCTTTCCAGCACCAAAATGAAGCACAAAAGGACAAAAAGCTTTGACCATTCCATTCCAATCTTTAACCATGATGACCTTTCCAATCTTTGACCCTTCCAAGACATGAAAAACTTAAGAGGAAGAGGACAAAAACCTTTGATCAAACTTTAACATTTAGTTGACCATTCCAAGAGAAGGTCAGACGAACGTTTAGGAGGAGGAGCAAACACATGACTCAAAGCCATTTGGAGAGGAGAACTTTGGCTTGGACAAAAAGGCATCATCTTAGTGACTTGAATCAGCCTTAAGTGAAAACAACTTTAACAAAAAAGAACACACATTTGCAGAGCAACCATTCCTTCAAGCCAAGAGCAAAATTCAATTTGGATAGATTGGGCAATCAAGCATCACAAGCATCAAAAGTTTCATCAAGCCTCTATTTTTCCAAATTTCTAAATACAAAAGGGAAGATAACCATTATTATTATTATTTTATTTTTATTTTTCACATTATGTTTTGTGTTTTGGAGAATATGGATATAGATGAACTTATTTTTATTATAAGTGGCTAAACTTGTTTTAGGATTTGTTGTTTGAACTATTTGGGACCTCTTGTGCGTTGATTTAATGTTATGAATACTTGTGTTGTCTATTGAGCTTAAACTTTACAATAAATCGAGAGAGTGAGTTGGGTAATCCATGATAAATGTACAACGAGAGTTGACATTTAATAGATGTATAGATAGCAAGTTATTGATTTATTAGGAAGAGATTTCGATAGATTGATATACTACCTATAGGATAACTTCACATCTAGTTAAATGTTTAAGGAAAGCTTTGCATATCAAGAGATCCCAAAGTTAATCCTAATTTATTTAACTAATGAAATTTACTTACACTTTGAAAGAGTGTAGCTAAAATATTATAAAATCTCGTATTAAATAGAAATTGAATTCAATAAGCAAGTGGGGAACAAATAGGGATAACGAAAAGTCTTAGACTTTAATCTTAATTTCTCTAAGTTTTAGTTTGAGATTTTGACATTGGTTGTGTTGCTTATTTTTATTTTATTTTGTTTTCATTCTATTTATCTTTTTCAATTTGCTTGAATCGGTTTCTTAAACAAATAACAACCTAAATTAAGTGGTGAGTAACTATAATCCTCGTGGGATCAATATCCACTTTTTACTATAAGTTACGACTCCTATACTTATGGTTTTAAACGTAAAACAAGTTAGATGGTTTTGAAAATCATCAACAATAGACACATGTCCCACCTTATGGAGCATAAAAGACAAAAATTACAAGGTTTCATATATTTAATTTGGTGGGAGACAAATTAAGGGCAAAAACAAGTCTTCCATGAGAGCTTCCAACGTCTTATATAATAGAAAAAGGGAAGCTTGACAAGTGTCCCACTATGTGACCATAAGAAGACAAAATGAAAGGCTTTAATTCCAAAGAAAAGGGCACACTCTATAAAAAAGCACCAAACCCTAGCTTCTCACATATATATTCAGCCTTCTCATTCTAAAAGAGAACAGCTCCATTTTTCTTTATTTTAAGAGCTTTAGCCGAAGGTTTCTTCATCTTCCTAGTTTTTTTTTTGTTTTCTTTATGTAATTCTTAGGTTATTTATGTTTTTGCTTGTATTTTTAAATTTCTTTTTATTATTACACTCTCCATTCCATATTTTAGTCTTTAAATATTAGTTTTTTTAGTGTATTTTTTTTAAATATTTGTGTTGAACCTTAGTTATTGTTATTTATTAATGAAACACTTTATTTTGGTTAATTTCAGTGTTGTTCTTAATTTTTTAGCTTTTATTTTGTTTATTTTATTATGTTATTTGCATGTTTAATTTCTATTTTAAATATTTTCCTAATGTTTAGCTATTTTAGTCTTAGTTTAGAAGATATTAATGGGATTTTGGTTGAATAATTATAAGAATTTAGTAGGAATTGAATGGGCTTTAAGATTTAGGTTAGGATTGAATTGGAATTCTAGTAAAATGACATGAATTAGGGATTAATGCTTAGCATTAGCTACCCTGTGTATGATTTCTAGTTCAATTGCTAGGTAAAGGTTTGTGATACGTAATCGTCCATAGCTAATACCACAAGTAGCACTAGGTTAATTGAATTTTTCAGAGAACTTAATCAACTTAGCCTATTGATCCAATTCTATAAGTTACACAATTTGAGCTTGCGAGGTTGTGACTTAGGCTAGTCATTCCCTAGCGTGCTAATACTATTGTGCCACTAAATCTAGAGAGCTTCCTCTAGGTTACCATATGATTGGGCGTAAGTTTTTTTATCATATAAGCTTATTTAAACCTTTAGGCTAGCATCTTGGACCAATCATAATTTATTTATTTTGAGGATCGATTATAAGTTTAAATCCTTGATATACTTTCTGCCCAACTTTCTCTTATTATTGTCTATTTATTTCTTTTATGTGTTTTTATTTATTTTTTTTGTACTCGTTAATTATCTTTAATGCTTAATTTAATGTCTTCACATCCTAGGGTTTTTCTTTTTCCTTTTTTGGCAACATTAGAATAGCTTTAGCATACTCTAGCTCCCTGTGGGATCAACTTTGACTTACCATAGCTATATAATTAGGTAGTTAAGTAAATTTATTATTTGGGAGTTGCAATGACTCATCAACATATTAAAAGGGTGATCTTGAAAATCTTCTCCAAATTTCCTTCTAATTATGAGAATATTATATGTAAATACCTAATAGGTAATGCATATACAAACATTATATGCAAAGATCCTAAATTCAAATCACTATGCAAATGTTAATACCTCCAAGTATTGAAAAAATCAAGATAAGATTTACAACCAAAATTGCAAAATTTCGCCTATTTATTCTCAATCTTAAGCTTCCATTAAATGATCTTTGCTTCAATTCGTGCTTCACCATTATTATTTCCTTTACGAATTATTTTACTCTTTGGGCTCCATTCTTGTTTAAATATGTTGAACCAAAGGTTGGTTTCACCTTTGTTTTGATGATGAAAAAGAGTTTTTACAAATGTGTTTGTGAAGTTTGTTATGTCATGTTTAGATAGGTTTGATGAAACAAGTCATTAAGTTTTGGTAAAGAATTGGAGTGCATGAATGTGAAGCTCTTGCTTAGAGATTATGAAGTATGTGGAAATAGTTGAAGGCCAACTTGGTGGAAGAAGAGCGTTAGAAATGAACTTGAAGATTGAAGACAAAAAATGAAGTTCAAGAATAAATTTTAATAGGTTTTTATGAGTGAATATCTACGAAAGTCTTCTCTTTGGTCTTATCATTGGTTGAAAGGGCTCAATCATGTATTTGGATTCATGTTTAGTATTTTCATACAGGATGCATAATTAAGATGTACTATTTTACTTTATGTGTGTGAAACCTCTTGATGGATGAATAAATGCATGTTTAGTGTTGCATGAGTATAAGTGTTAAAGGGGTGAATAAATTGGTATGTTTAATTGAATTGGTACAAGATTATATTGAATAATTTAGAAGAAAATTTTAATATCTCATTCAACCCCCTCTTAGGTTCCATATAGGTCTAACAATTGGTATCAGAACCTCGGTCCCACATTGGTTTAATTCTAATGAATTAGTGAGTAAATATTATGGAACTTAGTATAGATAAACCTCATTCGTTTAATGAAATAATTTTAGAGATTAGAAAATTAAAATGAAAAATCATTTTTTTAAATCTAGGAGAAAGTTATTGGAAAATCATAGAAAATGATCCTTATCTTCAAAGCCCATAGAAAATTTAATATTCAAAGAAGTGTTAGAATTAGATAATGTTGAGCATAAACTTATTTCGTTTAATTATAAGTTCATGGATATTTTGTTATTTACTATAAATGTACAAGTCTTTAACAAAATTGCATCAAGATGTGAAAGTGATTAAGAAATATGGTGTGTATTAGAAGAAATCTTTCAAGATGAGGTAGAGGAAAGAAAACACGAATAAGTAACCTTCTTATGCTTTGTGGATGATGAGGTATGAACTTCCATAAATCCTAGTGATATATATATATATACACATTCTTTTTCTAAAACTAATGATAATGATGATGAATGCAATATAGAACACACTTATGAAGAATTGTTAGAATATATAGAATCTTTGGCAAAGAAGAAACAGAAGTGGTATGATAAGTATAATGAAACCTCGAGATTACTTGATGAATATAGATCAGAAAACAAAGTTTTTAGAAAAGAAATAGAATCAAAGGATGACATTGAGTGTGAAATGCCAAAAATTGGTATAAGAAAATAGATTTTTTAACAAAAAAAATTTGAATTGAAATGTGACATTGACCACAATAATTTGGTAAAAGAAAATGCATCTTTTATATTAGAGGTAGATTCCCTTAAAGATTTGCTTGCTAAATTTATGATAGGGAATAACAAATCAAAAAACATGTTAAATGGTCAAAAGGGTTTAAATGATATACATGACCTTGGTTATGTTAGTAACAATGGACCTTCCTCTAGTATCATGAAATTTGTTAAAGAAAAGAACTTAGAGGAAGAAGAACCTAGGCATCCATTAAAAATGCTTCTAGGCCTTTATCATCTAGCTCTCATCATAAAAAAGAATCTTCATGCATTTTTTAATGCATCGAGACCATCATATAGAAAGAATGTGCATATGCCTAAAAGGAAACATAATTTCTTTTCATATGCACATCATCAAAATTATACATATGGGCATTCTACGTCATATGCTCCTTATGCTTGTATGAATGTTTCTATAAATATTTATCATACTCATCATGTGCCATTAAATGTTTCTTATACATATTATACGCAAGATTATCATTAAAGAATAATGTTTTGATCTAGAAATGCATATAAGAACAATATAAGACCTCATTATCATTTATATGATACATTTAGAAGCTTTAATGGATCTAGACCAAGGTATGTTCATGGAAATGCATATACACCTTTGGTTTTTCATTATTGTAGTCATTTGGGAATGTTCAACAATTTTGCAATGATTGGTTAAATATTTCGAATAGTGGTGAAAGGTATAATTCTAACTATCAAGGATCCAAGTGGTATGGGTACCAAAAATTCATTAACTTTGTCTTGTAGATTTTAAAGGGTATCTCTAAAGGCATAATAGAAAGAGGTTATCACTAACATTGTTAAACTAAAGAAGTGAAAATTTTAAGAAATTGGTAATAAATATGAAAGGGAGGTACGCCTTGAACTTAAAATTGCATAGCTCTTTATTTTAAATGCTACTTGATATTTTCAATGATTGATTAAATAAAGTCTATTTTTGGAAAATAAAATTCATTTGAGTATTTTAACTTGATTTTATCTCAACTATAAGTAGTTGGTATTCGTAAGCGTATAGGTTCAGTCAACTGAACGACACATATTGGTCGACTGATAGAGCTAGTAAAGTCAACCGATAGTTTGTTAAGTTGTAATAAAATTTTGGCATCTTCATTCTCTTTCGTTTAATTCTATAGGCACCTCTCTCAAGACGCTAAGCTGCCCAAACTTCATTCATCATGTTCTCCAATTTGTGAGTGTCTGTTTCTCTTAATCTTGCTTTATATAATGTTGTTTGTATGTCTTGGTTGCTCTCTGAGAAAAATTTTCGTATTGATGTGCTAAATTATTTCAAAATCTTGACATGGTTTTACAATAGGATTCTTTAAATTTATCAACTATCTTTGCACAACCTAACTCAAATAAATCAAAACAATCTTTCGATTCAAAGTGATTATAAGCTTAACAATCAACACAAACAACTGTGAATTAAATCAATAAGAATAAAGTTAGATAAACAATTCAAGAACAATGCCTAAACTAGATTTAGCAATGCCTAACCATATTCAAACAAATAATATTCAGATTACACATCAAAAGGAAGGCAAAGAAAAAGAGAAAAGTAATGATATAAGTTGAAGCCTATTTTTTAGGAAAATCGGGATAGAACTTGTTGAATCTTTGGTCTCCTCTCCAGAATTGTGTTCTTCACCTTTCTTCTCTCCACGAAAACCTCATTTTCTATCTTGAATCTCTACTAAGGTCAGAATGTTGCTATTAGGTTAATTTCCATGACCTTTTAATCCCAAAAATTCATAAAACACATCCCTACACGTTTTGGCACGTCACCCTGGTAAATCAGTTTTTTTCAACTTTGACCTTTGCTTGGTATTTTCATTATATCTTCGTCTACAGATCTCTTTTTGACCTAAAATTTGATATGTAGGCTCCTCACACGTTGTTATATCTTTTGGTAACATTTCATTGCAATCAAAGCTCTATAAAGGCATCTAATACATCACCAAATTTATAGTATAAGAATTGATGTTGATTTCAGGTCTCATTCATTACCTACAATTCCTTATATCAAAGTGCATCAACCCATTCCTCAAATAAGTTCATATTTTACCCTCAATCACTAAAAAAATACCAAGAAACAATCAAAAACCTAAAAGATAATGAAAGGATGCAAAATTTCATACTAACTAAGATTAAAACCCACAAACAATACTTAAAGCACCTAAAAACAACCTAGAAACATACTATGAAAACGCACTTATCAACTTCCCCGCACTTAAACTTTTTTTTGTCCTCAAGCAAATTAAACACAACCATTATATTCCATCAATTCATTTTCAAAGAGACCAAGTGTATGCAATCTTTCAAACTTCAGCAATTTAAATATCAAGCTACTATATACATCATAATCTTTTCATCAATACATATAAACAAGCTCAACTTATGATACCATTGATCAAAGGTAAGCATCAAATCAAAATAGATTTTCCTCATGATATTCACTCATTTCACTCAAGTGTTTAAAGGTTATTGTTTCATTCAAGACTCACTCTAAGAGATTACACTACCATAGGCTTGCAAATTCACCAATTCTCCTTCACGTTGATTACATGCTAAATGGATCTAAAGGGCTTTTAATTAAGGTTGTAATGGGGCTAGGGTCAAGATGAGTCAAAATGGATTTTAGGGGGTTCTTCTCAAGCTTTTATAAAGCACTAATTGTACAAGGGGACAATAAAATGTATTTATGAGAAATGCAAGTAAATAACTAACTACTCAATATTTATTATTTCTACTAACTTTGCTTATTGTCATTCTTCTTTTTTCCTCTTTTTTTCCATTTGATTTTGTTCTTTTTTTGTACAATAGTATGAAAATGATGAACAAAACAGTAGCTAAATGCAATGTGCTATAAGAGTATAAGTATTGCTCAACTCATCTCAGAAGAAAAATGCAGCTAAAATTCCAAACTAATGCACATTTAGTACTTTATTAAATTTGCGATAAGGTGGCTAATGGGGTTTTCATGTTTTTTATGTAAGGTATTTAATTCAAGAAACAACAAGGTTAAAGGCTCAAAAGGGGTTGCAAGGGATAATAAATTAGGTAGATCATTTAAGTCAAAGGTTTAAAAACAAAGAAGGCATTAATTCTTTCTATATAACATCCATCGAGTAATTTCAAACCGGTTTAGAGCAAGTTTGGAAGGTAATTATTCTAGGGGAAGGTAATTGGAAGGTAATTTCACACACAACAAGAAAAATAAAATGACTAAAATGTAGTCATATAAACTCAATGCCTCACATAGGTTTATATATGAAAATCCATGATAATTTTACACATTGCGTAATCACTCTAGTATTAATTTTTGACAAAGTTTATACAATAAACTACTTCAATTAATCATCATGGCTCACCTTCCACTCAAGTCACCTAATTCAACTTCAAGCATACACTTAATCTCGTTCCAAACACTATGATAGAATTTCATGGTATAACATATATAATAATGACTCAAGTACAAAGAAATTAACATGCCTAATACTAACAATTTAACATGCATCTTATATGATATGCAAAACGCAAACACAAATGCAATGATTACCACTTCCCCACACTTGAGGAACACATTGTCCTCAATGTGTGAAGAGAGCACGAAAGACAATGAACATAAAGATTAAAGTAACAAAATAAAACAAAGCAACCAACTTTGCAAATAACACAAAGCAAACATGCAGACGAAACAAACAATAAATAAGTAGAGGGTAAGAAAATTTATAAAAGTAAAAAATATAAAATAAGTAAAAGAAAGAAAGTAATATAAAATTAAACTTTAAAGTGATGAGAATATATAGAAACTGTATGATTCTTGATGTGTAATAATGAAAATCCTTGATCATGATTGAGGAAGGATTGAAAAGTGGAAGCAAGGTGCATGATTTAGGTGAAAAATGAAAATAAAATAAAATAACTAAAAAATAAAATAAAAATAAATAAAATAGAAAAATGAATAATAATAATAACCTAAAAATGAAAGTAAAAAAAATAAAAAATGAAAAAATTAATGAAAACATACACACACACATAATTAAATTAAATTTAGGTTAAATAAAAAAGGAAAGAAAAAAATAATTAATAATTTAAAAAAAGTAAAATGGATGTCGCTACGACAACAATGGTTAAACAAAAATATTTTTTGACTTTTTTTACTTTCATTTTTAAAACAATTTTTTAATTTTTTTAATTTTTTCAGTTTAATTTTTAAAATAATTTTTTGATACATTTTTTTGAATTTTTTTACTTTCATTTTTAAAACAATTTTTTATTTTAAAAAAATTTTAAATATAAATTTTTTTATGAAAAACAAAGTCAAGACCTCAATTAAACACGTAAATTGAAAATTAAACTAACAATGATAATATATACATATATGTTAATTTAAGGTCATTAGTTTGACCTTTGATATATCAACATTATCCATTATCAAATGAATGTTTGAGTCCAACAGGGAGCATGCCCAAACTTTGTGAGATGTTTGGAGCAACTTCCCTCGAAATAGAGTTCCAATCAGCACGATGCTCCAATGCTACGAGGGAGTGGAATTGAAGAGTTTCATCGTTGAACTACAACATCCACTCTCCTTTTTAACATCTCCTTTCTCCCAAGATGGTCTCTGTAGTGGTGTAAGCGATAAATGTGGAGGCTCGTTATCCTGTTCGCCATCTTCAAGCTTCAAGTTGCTTGACCACAGCTCATTCTCCAAGTTAGCACCATGCGACTCTTCCTCTTGCTTCTTCTCTTTCTCTTGGCTTACCTCCTTCGAGCTTTCAGCCTTATCCATTATTTTTTGTTCTTCCTTTTCCATTATAATTATAAAGGCCATTAACTACTCCCTTGGATTTGCTTCGGTATTGATTGGTAGGCTACCCACATTGCTAGAGGATAAAACATTAACAAGTCAACCTACCTATGCCTCCAAGTTGTGGGTGGATGAAGTGTAGTTATTCATAATTTTGTTGAATTTTGCCTCCATCCTCCGTTGACTTTCCTCCTAGTTTGCAAATATCTGTTCCTAGTTCTCTTCTTGACTTGCTAGTTGGGAGTCCAAGAAATCTATCATCTTATCCATCTTGCTCTCCAACAACTTAAATTGGTCTTATTGAAATTCAAGAGGTCTTTGTGCGTGTACTTGTCCACTTGCATGGTTAGGATTCCACAAAAAATTTGAGTGGTTTTGCCACCCTAAATTAAAATTATTGGAATAAAAATATGTTACCTCTTTACAGTTGACCTAAATAATTGACCTGTTCTATGTCACTAGCTCCCAATAAGAAGCATTCAACTGTGCAATGGCTATCTTGCCCATATAATTCACATCAAATCTGCACAATTCTAATCAAAGAGGAAGATGTACCTTGTAAGTTGCTTAATTGCTTGGTAAGGGCTAAAATTTATGCATGAAGAGCTATCACCGTGTCAATCGGAATCATCTTTTTTCATTCCTTAAAGCCTTGCATCACTAAGCTCATTGGACCATCTTATGCTCCTTGTGTTCGTACACTACAATCAAACAATAAAAATATCGATGAGAAATCCTTAAATCTAAAGAATCCAAATTAAACAAGATATTAAAATTGCAATCCTCGGTAACGACGCTAAACACTTATTTGTTAGTTTTAAATATATTGCAAGTATAAAGGTCACAACTTATAGTATAATTAATATTGATCCCACGATGATTGAATCTAGACATCTAACGATTTGAACTTCACTTTGTTTAAGGTAAAATAAGATTTTAGAAATTGAAAATTAAACTTAAGCTAACGAAACTTGAATGAAAATAATTGTAGAAGAAAATAAAAAAAAAGATACTCAATAGTAGAGACTTTGGGGTTGTTTAATCCTTATTTATCTTCCTTTATCTTATTGATTTAGTTTTATTTAACCCAAGATTTTCTAAAGTTTCATTACCATCTCTCAAGGTGTAACTAATTGTCCCTAATTGAAGTAACATAGAATTATTGTTACAACCTCTTAATCTACAAAACCTTTCTTAAATACTTAACTAGATGTGAAACAATTCTATAGGTAATTAATAGAATAGTTAAGATCTCTCTTCAACCACTTATTAATTTGTTAATTTCAGGTTTATTAAGTTACCAACTCTCGTTGCACACCCTAACTTAAATAAATCAAAAAAATTTCTCAATTCGAAGTGATTATAAACTTAATAATCAACACAAACAACTATGCATTAAATCAATAAGAATAAAGTTGGATAAAAAATTTAAGAAAAATCCCTAAACTAGATTTAGCAATTCATAATCATATTTAAACAAATAATATTTAAATTAAATATCAAAAGGAAGGCAAAGGAAAAGAGAAAACTAATGGTGTAAGTTGAAGCCTCATTTTTAGGAAAATTGGGATAACACTTGTTAAATCTTTGGTTTCCTCTCCAAAATGTGTTCTTCACCTTTCTTCTATCCACAAAAACCTTATTTTCTATCTTGGATCTCTCCTAGGGTCAGAGTGTGGCTGTTAGGTTAATTCCCACGATCTCTTAATCCCAAAAATTCATAAAACACGTCCCTACAAGTTTTTCCATGTCACCCTGCCAAATCAGCTCTTTCCAACCTTAACCTTTGCTTGGTATTTTCACTATATCTTCGTCTATAGACCTCTTTTTGACCTGTAATTTGATATATAGGCTCCTCACATGTTCTAGCTCCTTGTAAAATTTTGTATATGAGATCTACAATGGCATCTAATGTATCACTGAAGTTATAGTATGAAAACTGATGCTGGTTTCGTGTGTCATTCGTTACCTACAATTCCAAACATCAAAGTGCATTAACCTATTCCTCAAATAAGTCCATATTTTTCCCTCAAATACTAAACAATACCAAAAACAATCAAACACCTAAAAGATAATGAAAAGGGATGCAAAATTTCATACTAGCTAAGTTTGAAAAACATAAACAATATTTAAAACACCTAAAAACAACCTAAAAACATACTATGAAAACACACTTATGAAACCCTTGCCTGATCATTTGAATTATGCATTCTTGGTAGAAGAAGAAACCCTTCCATGAATAATATCTAATAGAAGTAGCAATTTGGAAGAGGAAAAGTTGAGTCGAGTACTTAAAGATCCTAAGGAAGCCATTGGATAGACTACAACTAATATTAATGGATTGAGCCCTTCTATTGCATGCATAAAATATTACTAGAGGAGAATAGCAAGCCATTTAGAGAAGATTAACATCTATTTAATTTACCTATGATGGAAGTAGTAAATGAAGAGATTTTGAAACTTTTGGATACTGATATGATCAATGCAATCTCAGGTAGTAAATTGTAAAACTGGTTTAAGTTATTCTAAAGAAAATAAGTATGACTATTATAAAAAATCCTAATGGTTAGTTAATGCTTATCCATATACAAAATGGATGGAAAGTTGGCATGTATTATAAGAGGTTGAAAGCAACAACTAAAAAAGATCTTTACCCCTTCAATTTATTAATCAAATGTTTACATTTTTAATGTGACATAACCACTACTATTGTAATATTGTTTTATCAATTCCCAATTGCACCTAAAGATCATGGAAAGACTACCTTCACTTGCCCATTTGATACTTTTTCCTATCAATGAATTCCATTTGGACTATGTAATGCTTCTACCATGTTCCAAAAATGTAGTTAGTACATTTTTAAATTACATGGAGAACATTATAGTAGCATTTATGAATAATTTCATAGCCTATGGTTATTTTTTTTATATATATGTTTGAATAATCTCAGTGAAGTGTTTAAAAGCATTATAGAAGTGAACCTTGATCTAAATAATGAGAAATTTAATTTAGTGGTGGATCAAGATATTATTTTAGGTTATATAGAATCTTCTCATAGAATTGAAATTGACAAAGGTAAGATAACTGCTATTTAATCTTTGCCTTACCCCAGAAATGTGTAGGAAGTTTGTTCCTTTCTTGGACATGCAAGCTTCTATCAATACTTTTTAAAAGATTTTTTCAAGATAACTCATCCTTTGTGTAAGTTGTTACAAAAGGATTCTATTTTTGAATTTGATGAGGCATGCAAGGTGGCATCTAAAAAATTAAAAGAGATGTTAACCTCAATATCGATTATATAGCCACCTAATTGGAATTTATCTTTTGAGATCATATGTGATGTAAGCAATCATGTTGATGGTATTTGCTTAAATAGAAAGTTAGAAGAGCTCCCCACGTTATATATTATGCTTTGAGATCACTTCATAGCGCAATACAATTATAC
>JAOXYD010181358.1:0-23496 GCA_028565735.1 Pinacopodium congolense | reverse complement strand
TTTGTCCATTGTGTAACTGCTTCTTCAGGATTAGAAATGCAATCAATATCTAAGATATTTTCATCTATTTGTGTTAAGACTTGAGGTTTATATTGAGTAGGATATTTAGCAATTTTGTAATCTTTTCTATAGTAACCGTATCGATTTATATCTGTGTCTATTGTAGTTTGGTATTCCCATTATTGATGATTTCTTACTTTTCTTGTTCTTTTTTTTGTCTATTACTTGATTCAGGAATATCTTCAGGAGTTATGTCATCTTTTTTGATTTGTTTATCTTTTGATTCATGAGTTGTTTTGGTATAAATATGATTTTCATATGAATCATAACTATAATTAATTCATCATTATGAGTTATAGGATGAATTATTTGAGGTTGATTTATTTGTAATTTATTTAAAAAAGTAGTAATTTCCTTAAATTGGTTTTTAATAGTACTTTTTATACTTCCATGGTTATTTTGTTATTATTTTAGATTTTCCTTTTGTTTGAGTGTTATCTAAAATAACTGCTAATTGAGATAACTTTATACTTATCTAAAGGGTTAAAATTTTGTTTTTTTCTAAAAGGTTTCCTTCTATACCTTGAGGGCTTCCTATACATCAGAGGTGGTTTTCTATAACCAAATGACCTTCTATAACGTAATGGTTTTCTAATTTTTTCGTTGCTACAGTCTTTACAAGATTTAACTTTACCCTTTTTGGGAATTTCAGAGATATCGAACTATTTGCAGAGTGATCCTAACTCCTTCAATGTTTTTACCATTTCTTCCTTTATTTGTTTTTGAAGTTTCATTTCTTAACAAGGCTTTATTCCTTCTTTCCGAGTATAGATAAGGAACTCTCTATATGTTAACCTATTATAGGGAATCTAGTCATTATGAATCTCTCAGATTCTATTTATGACCTTTTCTCCTAGAAGAGGGGGAAGTCTTGATAAGAACTTCTCCTTCTGAGCATTACCTAAGTGAGGAAGGTGTCTATATACCACTTAAACTCTGATAGCTTCTTGCATCTAAGATTCGATAGTAATTCTGAATTTTTATATTTCAAATGGGAAGGATCTCTTATAAAGTGTAAAGAGATGGTTAATACCAGAGCTGAAGCAACATCCTAGATTATCTCTCTATTCTATCTAATATTAAATCACCATCCTCATATTTCTTATAGGCTTTAAGAATGTCTAACTATTATTCTTTAGTAAGATGGAAATCCCACCACTCTTTATGTTGTCTTAAAAATTTGACTATAAACAAATCTGATATGGCATGTTCAGATGTTCCTAACTGGGTTCTATAGGCATTGAAGCCCTTTCCATTTATTAGAGGACGTTTATGATACTATACTTAAACATACCATCTATTTTGCTTTCATATACCGAAGTGCCACTATACCTCGAGGGTTGTAAGATTTTAGGTTTTATATCCATGTCTATATTAGGAGTTATGGGTTTATAAGACTAGACCAAAGATTTTCAATAGATTTTATTTGCCACTATGGCAGAGGAATTAGATAACTCAGATAGGTCAATAGATTCAGTGTCTCCTATACTGTTACCTTGTTTTAATATATTTAGTTTTTAAGTATTAGGATCTTGAGATGTACTAGGCTTTACCTTAACTTGGGCTCTATTTTAGACATATTCCCTTTATGGAGCTATAAGCTGAGTGTGAGAGTAAGAAGTACTTGGGGGTGTAGATGACGATTTGTTCATTTATTTTTTTTAGTTGTTCTTGAATGGCTCTAAGAAACTCATTGTCTTTATTTTTTAATGGACTATTATTAGTTACCTCGTGGGGATTAAACACAATAGCTTTAATGATGGAAAAGAGTTATGTGACAATTTTAGGGCTTTCAAATGTCTTTTAAATTCTTGTTAACTATTTTCCCATACTGTTTAGGCAAGTGTTAGTGTAATTATTCTAACACATAATATTCTTTAAATCTTTAAGAGCGACCTCTTTACTTTTAACTTTAACCTTTAACGGTGAAGCTATTGCAACGGTTTATTTGTAAGGTACCTTTATGTCACTGAATGGTGGGTGTTCAGACTTTACATCTCCTCCTATAGTGGTTCCACACTTCTTCACCCTACTTTGGGTATTGACTTCTTTAATGATTCGTTTTATAGCATAATCTTTATCTTATTTGAAAGAATAATCTATGTTTGTCTCCTCAAAATAAGACTTAAACCAAGCAAAGGAAAATATAAGGATTTTGTGGAGATTAAGCCACCTATAATACTCTTCCTAGATCTTTGTCTTTTGTTTGAAAAAGTTTTCAGAAAACCAAGTTCTCTTTTATCATATTTTGATGAATAAAAGTATTTACGCAAATAATCTTTATTAATTTCAAAAATTCTTTTCAAAACGTAAAATTCATTATTCACATTTTCAGTAATTGAGGAATAGCTTGGGAAAGAAGGATCACTTTGATCATCTTTACTTTTTTCAGGTCTATACACAAATTTTTGATGTTTTTGTTATAGTCTACACCTTGGAAGCTAGAGTTTGGAGGGTCAGATGTTGAATATCTCTTTAAGATTTCTATCACAGAGGGGATTCTAGAGACTCTACCTAGATCTATAGTCAACGTGGAGGACTATCATCAATTCTTTGACTTCGAGAATTCCTATTAAAGGACAATTTTACTGTGCCATCATGAAATTGCTTTACCTCTCAAATTTGGGTATTTGGGCTTAAAGGATTATGTGGAGTAGGTTCTACCACACCTTTAAAAATCCACTCATTGGGCATATTGATATATTTCCGCTTTAAGGTTTTAGGGATGAATATATTGGATTTTGGAAGACCAGTTTATACATAGAGAGTGTCTCCTTTTTGGCTTTTTGGGGTTAAATTTTTACTACAAAAGGCAGTAACCATGGATTTGTAATGAATTTTGTAAATAGTGGCTATAGGGATTGACCTAACACTCATCTTATAATTCTATGTATTTATTTGCAAGACTAATAAATTTAAAAAAAAATATCCCTAAGGGAAATGATCAGGTTGGGGGTAACATTCAATGGTGTTTAGACCTTTATATAGACTAGACTCTATGACACTCAAGAGGAAATCTTGGAAGTCATAACACCTAGTACCTCTAAGACATACCAAAATGGACGTGATTAGGCCTTCTTTAGTGAGTGACTTGACACCTATTTGAACTGATCCTATATAGATGTAGTTGTAGGCTTTTTCTTTATGTTTCTTTATATTTTGTTGGCATAAGAAGTGGTTTCAAATGGCTATAGGGATGTTCCTTTCTTCGGTCTTTATGGTATAATTTGACTTTTGAAAAAATTTAAACTTGATTGTTGGTAAACTTGATCTTTCTGAACATTAGGAATCTCCTAGTTGTGTATAAATCTCTCGAATTTCTCTATATTTATCTCCTCATTGTTTACTATGCTACCGTTATCTACGCTCGGACTAAAACTAGATGTGCTAGATATAAACTTGGATCTCATGAAGAAATACATCTCTGACCTAACTATGAATGAGAAAAACCAATGAACTCATTACCTCTCCTAGGTCTTATTGGCGACACCACTTGCCTGCGGTAAGCTAGATCAATTAGGTACATTAACAGATACATAGGTAACACTCAATCATTAACCTCTCTAGGAAACTACTTAGCTTTGATACCAATACAGGGGGCAACAGGCAAAAGGTAACAGATGGGCAAGAAGGTTGAAGGGAACTAGGTAGAGGAAGACTTTAGAGAGGATCTTTCAACCGTAGGGATGAATTCACTATAGCTTAGATTGAAGTAGGTTAACATACAAGCTCAAATTTTACATATTTCATTAAGTCAAATACTATGACCTCTAAGATCTTTAAGGGAAGCTTTAGCTCTAAAAGTTTTCACAAGAGGATAAATACCCAAGAAGGTAAGGAAACTAGACTTTATTTGCTAAAGACGAGACAAGAGTTTAAATTGTGGTTTACTATCTTTAATAAAATCTTTAATATATTCTCTAGTTATTTTATTAATTTATAATTGTTCCTTTGGATCTCTATATTGTTGTTTATTTATTCAAACCACTGAAGTTCCATTATCTATATTTGTCTTTATTCTTTTCAAATGTTTACCTAATGCTTCTATATTTTGATATTTATTGTTTAATTATTTTATTTCTCTCTTTAGGACAGAATTCAAAATCATAATATAATTTAGTATAAACACATAAATATTAAATGTGAAGCATAACATGAAATACCAATAATGAAAATAACATAAAAGTAAATAACATGAAAGTAAATAATATAAAAGAAAATATATGAAAGTAAAAGTTAGCAATTAGCAAGTTAAACCAGCATAGGCGGCAGAGCCAACCATTGATTAGATAATTAAACAAAAAATAAAATAAATAACTTTTGGCAGTATAACTAGTTTGATGAGCTCTATATAACAAATATTAAGATATTAAAATATCAAAATGGAAACAAAAAGGAAAGATGTACTCACTTTACTTCATTAAAGAACTATAATACAATAATAGAATTTTTAGGGAATGTTTTGTGGAAGAAATGAATTTTTTAATATCAAAACATTAAATACACAAAAGAGGGCTTTTAGTTTGACTTTAGGAAAGGTTTAGGGCCTTGGTTATGGCTTTAGGATAGGTCAAGACCATAGGTTATGAGCTTTAGATCATTTATCTTTAGATGGAAAAGGAAAAGGGTGACGGTAGAAGAAAGGTGTAAGGTTTCAGGCTATATGATTAACAAAACATCATATACCTCTAAAGGAATGTTTAGGTAAGCTTTAGGAAAGATTTAGGGTCTGGTTTAAGGCTTCAAGACATTGGTTGGAGGTTTACTACAAGAATCTTTAAGATTTAAAAGGCTTAGGGTGACAGTGGAGGATAGCTTTAAGCTTTATGGTGCCAGTGTGAAGGAAATATAAAGAAATTTAATGATATTAGCCATTTCATTACATTTCATAGGAAATCCATCCCATTTGAAGGATAAAAATGCATAATTACCATTGAATCTTAGATGTAAGAAGCTATCTGACTCTAAGTTTCCCCCAAAGCAATAAAGCCAAAAACACTAAATTTATCCTCCACAGTAACCCTTAAATTTCTCAAACTTTAAGGCTTATGTCCTAAACCTCAAAACAACATCCTAAAGCCTTCCTAAATCTAACCTAAATTATTTCAAAATTAAGATTATACCATAAAGGCTTGAGAAAGGGACATCCTTATAGTCAAGCCTTTTGAAACCCTTCGCTTGTAATCCATACAAAGCATAAAGAAACATATTTAAAAAAGCCTATAAATACATTTATATAGGTTTAGTTTAAATAGGTATCAAGCCAGTCACTAAAGAAAGCAATGGTTACCACCTTTTCTAGTAAAGCTTTAACCCAAAATATCCAAAAAGGAGAAACTCTCCATTTACAAACAGAACTGTCTAAATCCAATATAATTGTCCGTAAAACTATAAAGTGAAAAGATATCAATCTGCCCAATGAGTGGATCCTTGAAGGTTTAGCAGAACCTACTACACCTAATCCTTTAAGTCCAAGTATCTAAATATGAGCGGTAAAATAATTCCATGACGGTAAAGTAAAATTTTCCCTTGATAGAAATTATTCGAGTCAGCTCCATCTCAACCATAGATTTAGGAAGAGTCTCTGGAATCCCTTTTGTGATAGAAATCCCAAAGTGTTGTTCAATGTCTAACCTTCTAAGATCAAGCTTCCATGTTGTAGACTATAGTAAAAACATCCTACAAGATGTGTACAAACCTCAATATAGTGAATATAATCAAAGTGATCTTGCTTCCCCAAGTTATTCGTTAGTCATTGAAAATGTGAATATTGAATTATATGTTTTAGAAAGAATTTTTAAAATTAATAAATATTATTTGAGTAAAGATTTTTATTCACAAAAAATGAAAAAAAATGAGAATTTGGTTTTCTGAAAATGTTTCTAAATAAAAGATAAAGATCTAGGAAAAGTCTTGTAGATGGATTACTTCATGAAATTAATATATTTTTCTTTGCTTGGTTTGAGTCTTATTGTTAAGAGAGAAACATAGATTTTCCTTTTGACGAAGATAAATCTTATCCTATTAGAAGAATCATTAAAGAACTCAGCACCTAAAATAGGGTAAAGAAGTGGGAAACCACTATAGCAGGAGACATATAATCTAAAAACCCATCACTATGTGAAATATAGGTCCCTTACCCTTACAAACACACCATTGTGGTAGCATCATCATTAAAGGTTGAAGTTGAAAGTGAAGAAGTCATTCTTAAAGATTTAAAGAATATTATGAGTCCGAATAATTACACCAATCCTTACCTGCACAGTATAGGGAAACAGTTGATAAGAATTGAAAAGACACTTGAAAACCCCATAATTATCACAAAGCCCATTTCCATTATTAAAGCTCTTGTGTTTAAAACTGATGAGGTATCTATTAATAATTCTAGCTAGTTTTAAAAGGAAGAAAATGAGTTTCTTAAAGCCATTCAAGAACAGATAAACAAAATAAAAAAAAGTATCGCAATTGAAACCCCAAACACTTCTAACTCTCACATTCAGCTTATGACTTCAAATGTGAAAACTAGAGTCCAAACTAGGGTAAATCCTAACATGTCTTAGGATCCTAATACTCAAAGCCTAAATAGACTCAAACAAGGTAGTAGTATATGAGACACTGAACATTCTAATACATCTGAGTTATTTGATTCCTCTGCCCTAGTGGTAAATAAACTCCATTAGAAATCTCCATCTCAGTTATATAAACTCATAGCTCTTGATATCAACATGGACACTAAACCTAAAATATTACAACCCTCAAGATATAGTGCCACTTCGATGTATGAATGGAACATAGAGGGTATGCTTGAGTACATTATCCTAAATGTCTTCCAACAAAACAGAATAGCCTCCAATGCTTATAGAACCTAGTTAGGAACATCTAATCATGCCATAGTAGATTTGCTTATAGCTAGACTTTTTTGATAACTTAAAGGTTGGTGGGAATTCCTCCTTTCTCAATAAAAACAATTAGTTATTTTTAAAATCTATAAGAAAGATGAAGAAGTCTTTGGTTGAAGATTTAACACATGGATCTTTAAGTTTAGGAAGGTTAAGGTTTATGGTGGAGGATAGCTTTAGTTTTTATTGCTTTATAGCTTTAGGTTTTCCTTTACCATCAAAGATGGGAGGCTAATGATGTTTTGGGAGCTTGGAGGTTGAAGAAGGGGATTTTTTTAGAATAGTTTCATGGTTAGAGAGAGATAGAGAGAGAAGAAAAAGGTATTGAAAGATTTTAGAAAGGTATGGAAGGCATAAAAGGCATATGGATGGACGAGGAGGTGATATCCTTTTATAGGAAAGAAGGTTGGCATATTTATCATTTTGAAAGGTTGGTTTTATGTCTTAGTCAAAGTCATTGGCTTATAATGGAGGCTTTTCACATGAGTGTGCAATTCCTTAGTTTTATGATTTGGAGCCTTTCTCTTTTGTTTTATTTGTACCTTTTTGACTTTTTTTCTCTTTTCTTATGGGCTTACTATAATGGGCTTATAATAGTAACAAGTATACAATGATAAACTTTCACCCACAGTGTAGACCTACATATGTCCATTTACCCATTTAGGGCCTTTAGATGTCTATCAATGAATCAATTCCAAGATTATCATCTTCATTTTCTTAGGCTAACTGAACTTCTTCGTTGTTTGATTCAGAAGTGGAGCTAGATCTAGACTTTTGAAATTGTTTCATTATTGCAAAATATTCTTCTTTAGTTTTAATAGCAGTGAGTGGGGTAATTGTTTTGGATTTCTTTTTGTAAAAATACCACTTCATCAGGATTTATGGTCTTTAGCAAGGAAGAGTAATTTTTCCTAAACCACTCTTCGACTACATCGATGGAGGAAAGATTTATTTTTGAAAATTTATTCCACCCCTTAATTTTAAAGCTTCGAATAAGCATTGGGACTTTGTTATCTCTATCTTCTTTAAAATCATACCACCATATGTGGACCTATAAAACAATGATCTTAGAGGAAAGCAATAGAGACATTGGAAATAGTTCTTCATAATCAATGGGTTGATATTTTTATTGAAAAACTTTGAAAACTTTATATACGATAAGAGGAAAGATTTCAAAACTATTGCTATACCATTTCCACCATCTAACAAACCAACAAGGGAAGTTATAATTTAACAACAGTAGAAAGGAAGAATACCTATACATGGCAACCAATGTTGTTTTTTAGGATGCAAGCATTAAACTATGCTTATTGATAATCAAAATAGCTCTAAGCGAGATTGTGTTTTAAGTTAGTGTGAAATCAATCTGCAAATTTTTTTGATTTCCATAGTTCTTGATCCCAATCCATGGGATGGTCGATCTTTGGTATCCGACTCATAAAAGAGGCTAGGGTTAAAGTGTCATGAGTTAAGTTTTATGTTAACAGAACTAGTTTCTTCAAGAATTCTCATATAATATGGCTCAAGTTTTAAGAAATCAAATGGTTTGTAATGTTAATTCTCTGAGAAAATTTTTTTAGCAAATATTTCAAGATTAGCATAAAAAAATACATTTTTAGATGTTAAAAGAGGCTAGAAACATTCTTTTTCAAAGTAGGAACTTTGATAAGTTACTTTAGAAAAGTTAGAAATTTGAAAATTTTAAGGCACCTTTTAAATATCTTGTTGTTTTTATAAATCTTATAAAACTTCTTCACCCTTTGGGAAAATAATTTTCATTTCAAAAGTTTTAGATACATTGCAAAAGGAATATTTTTCTTTTAGGATGTTTATCCCTTGGAATACTTTAGGGCAATTGCCAGATTTTGTGAATCTAACTATTTAAATCATTCCTTTAGGCCGATCATTTGTGCAGAGGATAAACCCTCATTAATATTTTTCGATGGGAGAAACTGTTTCTTTTTTATAATGTCTCGCTGTGACATTACCTTCTCTATAGATGATTATGTGCTTTTGGATGACGCTTGATGGGTTTTAGTATCTTTAAGACTCAGTGGTCGTGGGGGTTGTTTTGCTGGTGGTTGTGACTTTAGTTGTGGAGAGGAAGAAGAAGAGGTTGTTTTCAGTTGAGGAATTATGATTTGTAAAAAAGAATGCTTTAGTTAAAAACATTTCAAAATCGTTAAAAACAAATAACATCAAAGCTTAAGAAAATGTCTTTTAATATAACAAAATTCTTTTATTTCTAACCTTAAATAAAAGGAAAAAAAATTCTTTTACCATTTATCTTAGTTGAAACACCATCAACGTTAGTAAATCCAGAGTGATGAGCTTTATGAAAGGTATTTCCAATGTTATTATATTGCTAATTTCATTAATTATAAAAAAAGTTTTTATTGTAAAATCTTTTACATAAATTTAAGCGTTAGTTTTGTAAGTTATTTTTAGTCTTAAATTGTCTACTTTTGGGCTTTCATGAGATTATCAAAGGTGTTTAATAGGAATTATTCCAAATTCTATACAATTTAGGTTAGCAATTGTAATAAACAATGTTCTGGTATTTATTGTAAAATCTACATTTACCCTTAATGAAATCTTTATCGAATATCTTCTTGAAATTTTCTTATTTATTGGCAGCTAAAAACTCTTCTAGGATATTTTGTTTGGTTTTTTAGCATAAGGCTTTCTCCAATTTCTTCTTCTTTAGAATTCCATTCAATTTCTTTAGCATCTACAAAATGTGATAGATTTTGTATGGTTGCACCATCTTTTATTTTTTGTGATTTTAGTAACTTTTTTCCATTAAATTAATTCGGATGTTACAAACTTTCTAGGGTGACATGAGGTTTTTTTGACTTTTTTAACTTTACCTAAAATTTTTGTGAGGTTATGGGTAGATGATGTGGATGGAAAATACTCTTTAGGAGTTTCAAATTTTTTTTTGTAAATTTTCTAAATATTATTTATTTATTTAAGTGTCTTCAAGTTGACTTATGACTTCTAATGAAAATCTTTGATCTTTAGTTAAAACATTTACCTCGTGGGATTTTCACCATTGTATAGGTTGTCATAGCCAGAATTATCTTCTTATAAAACACAAGCTTTATTTTTAGATTCTTCATTTTTTAAACTTCCACTTTTAGACACCATTAAAGATTGAATTTTTGCTAAAATCCCTTTGTCTAAGCCTAAATTTTGTAACATTTTATTCAAACTACAATATTTTGATATATGACCCTTTTGATGATATTTATAACACATTACATTTGTATACTTTTCTAAAGGGTAAAAATTTTGTTTTCGTCTAAAAGATTTCCTTCAATACCCTAAGGTTTTTCTGTACGCAGGAGGTGGTTTTCTATAGCTAGACAACCTTCTATAAACTAATGGTTTTATATATTTCTAATTGCTACAGTCTTTACAAGATTTACCTTTACCCTTGTTAAAACTATCAGAGATATCAAACAATTTACAAAACAATCCTAACTCATTCTTTATTTTTACCATTTCTTCATTTATTTGTTTTTGAAGTTTCATGTTTTGGCACAACTTTAGTCCTTCTTTCTAGGTATAGCTAATAAGCTCTCCATATGTGCACCTATTATAGGAATATGATCATTGTGATTTGCTTGTATTTTATTTCTGACTCTTCTCCTAAAAGTAGAGGAAATCTTGGAAAGGACTTCTCCTTCTAGAAAGTTTATTGGAGTCTTCTCTAAGAATTAACCTAGAAAGGAAGGTATCTTTATATCACTTAAAGTTGGATAGATTCTTGCATCTAAGATTTGATAGTAATTATACCTTTTTATCTTTTAAATGGGATAGATCTCCTATAAAATGTAATGAAATGGCTAATATTATAGTCAAAACAACACCTTAGATTGGCTTGGTACTCTCATCTAATATGAAATCACCATCCTAACCTTACACCATTCTTCCACCGTCACCATTTTCCTCTTCCATCTAAAGATCTATTGATCTAAAGCACATAACCCATGACATTACGTCGGCCATTTGTGATGTGGATGAACCATCACTGATATTTTTTGATGGGTAAGACTATTTCTTTTCGATGATGTCTCTCTATTACTATACCTTCTTTATAGATGATTGTGGGATTTTGGATGATGTTTAAGGGGTTTTAGTATGTTTTAGATTTAGTGTCTGTGGCCTTGTTTTGCTAGAGGTTATGGTTTTGGTTATGGAGAGGAGGAAAAAGAGGTTGTTTTAGGTCAAGGAATCATGATCTGAATGGTAAAAAAAAATTCTTTAGTTAATACACTTGAAAATCTTTAAAACAAATAGCATCAATGGTTAAAATAGAATGTCATTTAATAGAACATAAATGTTTTATGTCTAAACTTTCAATAAAAAGAAAACAAATTCTTTTACCATTTATCTTAGTTGAAATTTCATCAAGGTTAGTGAAGGTCAAAGTGATGATCTTTATGAACTACTGTACTTCATCAAAGAACTATTTTATAACAAAGGAATGTTTAGGAAATGTTTAGTGAAAAAAATGAACACTTTAGTTATCAAAACATCAAATACTCAAAAGAGGGCTTTTAGGTTGACTTTAATGAAGGTTAAGGACCTTGTTTGTGGCTTTAAGGTGATTAAGGCTATGGGCTTTAGATCATAGATCTTTTGGTGGAAGAGGGAAAGGGTTACAGTAGAAGAAATGTGTAAGGTTTTAGGCTATATGGTCCAAAACGTCATATATCACTAAAGGGATGTTTAGATAAGCTTTAGGAATGTTTTAGGGTTTGGTTAAGGCTTCAAGATGTTGCTTGGAGGTTTCGTACATAGATATTTAAGATTTGGAAGGTTTAGTGTAATTGTGGAGGATAACTTTAAGCTTTATGGCTATATGACTTTGGTTTTGCTTTACCTCTAAAGAGAAGAGGCTAATGATATTTTTTGGAGGCTTAGAGAAGGAAGAAGGAAGGTTTTAGAGGATAGTTTTGTGGCAGAAGAGTGAGATAAAAAGCATATAAGGTATTGTAAAAGGTAAGAAAGGCATATGGAAGGAAGAGGAGGTGATATCCTTTTATAAGAAGGGAGGTTGGTGATTTTGTAATTTTAAAAGGTTAGCTTTTTGTTTTTCTTCAAAGTATTTACTCAAAAATGGAGTGTTTCAGATGGGAATGGGGCTTTATGGGTGGTGTGGAGAATTTTCTATTTTGACTTGTTTTTGACTTTTGACTTTTGACTCTTTTTTTAATTGGCTTACATACATTGGGCTTACAATATATGTAATAATAAATCTGTACCAATGAGATGGGCCTTCAGATATCCATTTACCTATTGAGGGCCTTCATATGTCTATTAATGGATTAATGCTAAAATAGTCATCTCCTTTTTCTTGAGCCAATTGAACTTCGTCATCGTTAGATTTAGAAGTTGAGCTAGATCTAGATTTTAGCAATTATTACAATACTGTGAAATATTCTTCTTTGGTTTTAACAGCAGCAAGCATGGCATTTATCTTGGATTTTTGCTGCAAAAATGCCACTTGATTAGGATTGATAGTTTTTATCGGGGAACAGTAATGTTTAATAAACCACTCTTCAACTACTTCGATGGAGGTTAAATGTGTTTTCAAGAATTTATCCCACCATTTAATTTTTAAGAAGTCGTTTTTAAACATTTAAAGAATATTATGTGCTAGAATAATTAGACCAACACTTGCCTATAAAGTATAGGAAAATAGTTAACAAGAATTGAAAACTTACTTGAAAACCGCACAGTTGTCATAAAACCCACTTCCATCATTAAAGCTTATGTATTCAATCCCTAGAAGGTATCTAATAATAGTTAGCTTAAAAAGAAAGACAATGAGTTTCTTAGATCTATTTAGGAATAGCTTAATAAAGTAAATGAACAAATCTTCATCGACACCCCAAGTACTTTTAACTCTCACACTCAGCTTATAGCTCCATAAAAAGAATATGTCCAAACTAGAGTCCAAGTTATGGTAAAGCCTAATACTTCTCAAGATCCTAATACTGAAAGCCCAAATATGTTAGAACAAGGTAGCAGTATAAGAGACACTAATATTTCGACCCATCTCAGTTATCTGATTCCTCTTCCCTAGTGGCAAATAAACTTACTTGGAAATCTCCTACCTAACTGTATAAACCTAAAATCTTACAACCCTTGAGGTATAGTGCCACTTCGGTGCATGAATGTAATATAGTTAGTATGTCTGAGTATAGTATCCTAAATGTCATCTAATAAATGACAATGGCTTCCAATGCCTATAGAACATAATTAGGAATATTTAATCATGCCATAATGGATTTGTTTAGAGTTGGATTGTTTCAAACCGTTTAAAATTTGGTGGGATTTCCACCTTACTAAAGAATAATAGTTACACATTCTCAAAGCCTACAAGAAAGACTAGGATGGTAACTTAATATTAGATTAGAATGGTGAGCTAATTTGATGTTGTTTCAACTATGATATTAGCCATTTCATTACATTTCATAGGAGATCCGTCCCATTTCAAGGATAAAATGTAGAATTGCTATCGAATCTTAGATGCAAGAAGCTATCTGACTTTACGTGGCATGAAGATACATTCCTTACTAAGGTAATGCTTAGCGAAGACTTCAATCAACCTTTCTGGAGGGAGAAGTTCTTAGCAAGAATTCCTTTTCTTTCAGGAGAAAAGATTAAAAATAAAATATGAGAAAATCACAATGACTAGATCCCTGTAATAGGCTAACATATGAAGAGCTCACTAACTTTACCTAGAAAGAAGAATTAAAGTTATGCCAAGACATGAAACTCCAAAAATAAATAAAGGAAGAAATGGTAAAAAATAACGGAGTTAGGATTTTTTTTGCAAGTAGTTTGATATCTCTAAAAGTCCTAACAAAGGTACAGATAAATCTTATAAAGGTGTAGCAATGAGAAATATAGAAAACTACAATGTTATAGATAGCTATTTCGCTATAGAAAATCGCCCCAGTATATAGGAAGTCCTTAGGGTGTAGATAGAAGCTTTTCAGGAATAAACAAAATTTTCACCCTTAAGAAAAATATAAATATTGAACGTGTTATAAATGCCATCAAAAGATTCATATCTTAAAATATGGTTTTCTGGTTACAAAATTTAAATTTAGATGATGAACTTTTAGCTAAATTCCAATCCTTAATGGTATATGAAAGAAAAAATTCAGAAATGAAGTGTCTAAATATAAAGCCTGTTTGTGATGGCTTATATGATAATGAAACTTCACATGAGGTAAATGTCCTAACTAAAGATAAAAGGTTTTTGTTAGAAGTTATAAATCAACTTAAAGATTCTCAAATAAAGAAGGAATATTTAGAAAAATTAAAAAAATATTCTAAAACTTTGAAAGAATATTTTCCATCTACATTTTCTACCTAATATTTAGAAAAATTACAAAAATCTTCTAAAACTCTGAAAAGAGTATTTTCCATCTACATCTTCTACTTATATTCTCACAAACATCTTAGGTAGAGTTAAAAAAGCAAAACAATCACGTTAATTTTGAAAGTTTGCAACACTAAATTAATTTGATGAAATAGGAAATAGAGTTACTAAAGAAAAAATAACTAAAATATGGTGAAACCATAAAATTTTTGTTAAACTACACAAATGCTAAAGAAATCGAGCAAAATTTTGAAGAAGAGAATGAAGAAAGCCTTGAGCTAAAGAATAAAGAAACGGTACCAAAAGAATTTTTAGTCGTAATAAATGAAAAAACTTCAAGAAAATATTTGATAAAGATTTCCTTAAAGATAAATGAAAATTTTGCAATAGAAACCATAACTTGATATCAATTGTAGAAATTTTGGAATCATTCCTACAAAACAACTTTAGCGATCTCATGAAAGCCTAAAAGCAGCAAATAATTCAACACTAAAGATAATATACAAAGCTAATGTTTACATTTGTGCCAAGGATTTTATAATAAAAACTTCTTTTGTTATAGTTAATGAATAAGCCATATGATAATATTGGTAACACCTTTCATAAAACTCATCACGCCGTATTTCACTAACCTTGATGGTATTTTAACCAAGATTAATGGTAAAAGAATTTGTTTTCCCTTTATTGAAAGTTTGGAAATAAAAGATTTTTGTTCTATTAAAACGTATTCTATTTTTAAGCTTTGATGTCATTTTCTTTTAAAGATTTTGAAGTGTCTTTAACTAAAGGATTTTTTTATATAGATCTTGATTACTCTACCTAAAGCAAACTCTTCTTCCTCCTCTCCACAATCAAAGCCACATCCTCAAGCAAAATAAAGCCCTTGGACATTGAGTCTTAAAGATACTAAAATCCCTCAAACATCATCCAAAAGCCCACAATCATCTAAAGAGAAGGTACAATCATGGAGAGACATCATCTAAAAGAAAGAGTCTCTACCATTTAAAAATATCGGTGATGATTCATCCTCATCATAAATGGTCGACCTAAAGGAATGTTTAAAATAGTTGGATTAACAAAATCTGACAATTGACTTAAAGGATTTCATGGGAAAAACCTCGTAAAAGAAAAATATTTCTTTCGTAATGGTATTTGCAACTTCTAAAAAAATTATTTTCCCAAAGTGTAAAGAAGTTTTACAATATTTATCAAAGCAAGAAGACTTTGAAAAGATGCCCCAAAATTTTCAAATTTTAAACTTTTCTAAAGCACCTTGTCGAAGTTGATATTTTGAAAAAAAATCTTTCCAATATCTTCTAACAATTGAAAATGGATTTTTTGAAGCTAATCCTAAAATATTACTAAAAACATTTTTTGGAGGATTGGCATTATAAACCATTTGATTTGTTAAAGCCTCAAGATTATTATATAAGAATTCTTAAAGAAGCTAGTTATGTTAATATAAATCATAACTATACATATGAAACTTTAGCTCTAGCCTATTCAACATGTCGGATTCTAAAGATTATTCATCCCATGGATTAGGATCAGGAATTGTGGAAATAAAAAAATTGTGCAATTCGGTTTCAAACTGACCTAAAACATAACCCTACTTAGAACTATTTTGATTATCAACAAGCATGGTTTAAAGCTTTTATCCTAAAAGGCAACACTAGTCGCCATTTATTGCTATTTTTCCTCTCTACTGATGTCAAACACAGCTTCTTTTGATCATTTTCTTGGTGGTGAAAAAGATATGGCACTAGTTTGAAATATTTCCTCTAATGGTATATGAAGGTTTAAAAATGTTCAACAAAAATATCAACCTAGTGATTTTGAAAAACTATTTTTTATGTCTCTGCGATTCGGCTTTAAGTTCTTTTTCTGTGGGTCCAAACATGGTGGTATGATTTTAAAGAAGATTGAGATATCAAAGTCCCAATGCTTATCTGAAGATTTAAAATTAAGTTATAGGATAAATTTTTTAAAAACATCTTGCCTCTATCGAAGCAATTGAAGAGTGGTTTGGGAAAAATTACTCTTCCCCACTAAAGAGTGTAAATCCTAATTAAGTGATATTTTTATAATAAAAATCCAAAGCATATGCCCTGCTTGTTGTTGCCAAAACTGAAGAAGAATATTTTATAATAATGTAACAATTTCCAAGGTCTAGATCCAGCTCTAATTTAGAATCAAATGTCATAGAATTTCAGTTAATCCAAGAAAATGAAGATGACTGTTTTGGAATTGATCCAATAATAGACATCTGAAGGCCTTAAATGGGTAAACTTATGAAGGCCTATACTATGGGTAAAGGTTTATCATTGTATAGTTATTACTATTGTAGGCCCATTGTATGTAAGCCCTTATAAAAAAAAGAGAAAAAGAAAAAGTGAAAAAGTGAAAAAGTGAAAAATAAAACAAAAAGACAAAGGCACCACATCATAAAACCAAGAACTCCATACTCATGTGAAAAGCCTCCGTTATGGATCAATGACCTTAACTAAGACATAAAGCCAACCTTTCAAAATAACAAATATGCCAACCTTCTTTCCTATTAAACGATATCACCACCTCCTCCATCTATAGGCCTTTTATGCCTTTCATACCTTTCATACCTTCACAATACCTTACAATCCTTTTCAAATATATTCCATACCTTTCTAAAGCATTTCATGCTTATTTATCTGTCTATTCAGCCATGAATCCATCCTTTAAAACCTCATTTCTTCATTCCTATAGCCTCTTAAAACATCTTTTTCCTTCCTCCTTTGAGGGTAAAGGAAAACCAAAGTCATATGGCCATAAACACTAAAGTTATCCTCCACGGTAACCCTTAATCTTCTCAAACTTCAAGGCTTATGTCCTAAACCTTCAACCAACGCCCTAGAGCCTTAAACTAGATCTTAAAGCCTTCTAAAATCCAACCTAAATGTCCTTTTAAAGGTATATGACGTTTTGTTAACCATATAGCCTACAACCTTAGACCTTTCTTTTACTGTCACCCCATTCCTCTTCCATCTATAGATATATGATCTAAAGCTTATATCTCTAGCCTCAACCTATCCTAAAGAAACAACCCAAGTCCTAAACCTTTCATAAAGGCAACCTAAAAGCCATATTTTGAGTATTTGTTGAACTAAGTGAGCTTTTACCTTGTTTTGAGATGACAAAACACCTTTACAACTAACACTTTTTTAGTGTGTAGGAAAGAAAGAGAAAGAGGTTTGAAGTGTTTAGGATAAGCAAATAAGTTTATTCAAGGCATCTATTGGCTGAATATTAGTTGACTGAATGTACACCGATTGATCAAATCCATCCGGAAAAAGGTCCGATTGATCGAATGTTGCTTATCGATTTACTGAATGAAGAAGATTATGCTATGAAAAATTAGAAGTTGTCATATTACACAATGGTCACAACATTAATTATAAAGATGAATGTTGGAGATTCCCCAATGGCTAATTGATTATGTTTAAGAGCATAAATAGCTAATTAAGTATAGAGTAAAACACAGAGAAGCAGAAACAACACATACATAAGATTTTTTAAGAAAGTGAATAGTGCTTATCTTGTCTTTGAAGTGTGTAAGCGTTATTATTGTGTATTCTTTTATAATTGAGTGTTATTCTAGCATAATAGAAGTATTATACTACTAAGGTTATTCTTCAACTTTCAAAAAGAACGTGATAAGGTTATTCTTGAGTTGTAAAAAAAGAATACAATAGAGTTATCCTTAAGCCTAAAAGGAGTTTGCAAGTTGTTTCTTATATTGCTTTCTAATTTTTATTCAATAAGTTCAAGCTTCTTTCATTTATATCATCTTTATTTATTTAGCTTCTACAACTTCTTTGAAAGTGTTTATGTAATTTGCATAAAACTTTTTAACCTATGTCACCCCCTTTTATGTGGCATATAGGACAAATAATTGGTATCAGAGCGTAGGTCTCACATATATTGTTTAATTCTAATGAATTAGTGAGTAAAGATCAAATGTCACATTTCATGAATTTCATAGCCTCGTCATCTAGCTAAGAAGATCCCAAACCTCATAAGCCCCCCTTTTTCGATGGTAACAATTATATGTATTGGAAAAATAGGATGAGATGTTATTTAATGAGTGAAAATACTGATTTATGGATGACGGTGTCACAAGGATATTCTATGCCTACTAAACTTGTAGGAAATGAGGTAGTATTGAAGAAAGAAAATAAATGGAAGTTAGAAGAAAAGAGAATGATGCCTATAAATTGTGAAGCCGTGCATATTTCATATTGTGCCTTGAGCATGGAAGAATACAATAGGATATCAATGTGTAAAACTGCATAAGATATATGACATACCTTAGAAATTACTCGTGAAGGTAATATTCAAGTCAAGAAAACCAAAATAAGCATGCTTACTCATGATTATAAACTTTTATGTATGATACATGATGAGACTATTTCTTCTATGTATGCATGCTTTAACAATATTTTAAGTGCTTTAAAAGGTCTAGGAAAGACTTATTCAATTGTTGAGCTTATTAGGAAAATATTAATATCCTTACCAAAGACATTGGAAGCCTAACACACTTCATCTCAATGAGCTCATTGGTTCATTATTAACGTACGAAATGAGGATGAAGAATAACAAAAACAAGGAAGAAATGCTGAAGAAGAAAATTGTGGCATTCAAAGCATCTTAAAAGAAGGAAAGTGACAATGAAGAATCACCACCTAGAAGCAAAAATGAGGAACTTGAACTTATTGTGAGAAGGCTAAGAAAGTTCATGTAAAAAGCCTCAACACGAAAAGGTACGTCATTTTCTAATAACAAATTATCTAACATAACATGTTTTAAATGCGGTAAAAAAGGAAATTAAGGTCGCACTGCTAAAACCTACGAGACAAAGAGGAAAAAGAATAAAAGAAAGAGAAGAATATATGGAGAAAGGAAAAGAAAGACTCTAAGAAAAAAAAAACAGCATGGTCTAAATCCAATGATTTCTAAGAAGAAGAGGTAGCCAACATGTGTTTTATGGTGCACAATGATGTATGTCCTCTCGCTAGTGAAAATGAATATGTGTGTGACCATTCTAATGGTGAAGCATTAGAGCACATAGAAGAATTAACCAAAAAGCACAAAGAATTACATGAAAAGCACAAGAAAACTTTAGAAGAATTTGATGCATGCAAATTGGAAAATGATGACCTTAGAAAAGATATGGCTCTGATAAATCAAGACAATGATGAACTTGTAAATGAAAATATGTCTCTGAAGAAAGAATTTGAATCCCTAAAAAAATATCTTAAGAAATTTAATAAAGGGAAAAAATTAGAAACATTATTAAGTTTCCAAACTCTTGTAAATGATAAACATAGATTATGCTATAACAATGAACCATCAACTGGAAAAACCACCGTTGTTAGAGGAAAGAACTTCTTGTTGTGAATGATGTGGACATATATGTTATTTCTATTATGATCATCTTAATAATTTTTCCAATGGCTATAAGAAATATAATATTCTGAGGAAAAAAACAACATGGGTTCCAAAAACCAAATATTCTTATTCAAACTAATTCTCTTTTCTTGTTGTTTACTACTTTTATAATTGTTATTCTTTATTGTCGTATTTATTTCTATGCTATGTGGACTAGTGTTCGATCGACTGAACAAGTAGCATTGATCAACCTAACGAAATTCGGTCAACCGATGTCAATCCGATCGACCGATAGGTTGTAGCTTTTAGTTTTTCAACTATCACACATTAAAGGTGAATTTTATAGTATTTTTAGATTTTATTTGTTGTATATTTTCCCCTATTTCAGGGCTTAACTATTTAATTAATATTTATAAATTTTTAATTTGTATATTGATTGAATCATTGAAGAATTTAGCAAAAAGGAAACAAAATAGTCTAAGTCTGGACCATTAGAGGTAGCCTAGTAGCCCACCATTGATGGATCCACAGACCACCATTGAAGCAGTTAAAAATAGACTATCAACGACAGGTTATTCTTCCTTGAACGACACCATTGTACGTCGATGCCCTACTAATATAAGGCACAAACACGGTTTTGTAGTAGATTCTTTAAAAATTGCAGCTGGTTGTCTCCCAACTTGCTTTTATTGCTCTCCTATAAATAAAGGACATCTCAGAGCTTCATAAACCAAGTATCTTAGGATCAAAAACTTGTTTCTTCAATTTTTTTATAGATTAAGCTTAGTTTTAGGTTAGATTTTGTTTCAATATTTGTAAATTCAATTTGCAAGTTGTTTGTAATGGATCCAGCAACATATTCATGTGGTTTTGAGCTAGATTATCATCTAATAATCTTGATTGGTAATATCTAAACTCTTAATCTTGTGAATTATTGTTGTTTTTATGAATTAATCAAAGTTTATATTGTTTGAGTGATTTATTTTATTAGCTTTGATTAATTTCTATGCTTAATGTTAATGTTCAGTTTAGGTGAGTTGTTAAATGTGTTTATAAATGATTTATTATGGTAATAAATTATACATTAATGATTAGTGAATTAATCTTTGTTTAATAAATGATTAATGCTTGTCCTGCATTGATCACTTAGGGTATTTCCATCAGATAATCTAGGATCCGACAATTTCTACCTAGGTTTTTAGAGAAATCAATAAACAACGTGGTTTAAATATGAGAAATAACTAAAGACTTGGTTAATCATTAGGGTGCTGGTATTGAATTAGGGAAATTTAGGATTAAACTTCCTAATTTTTAAGCTTATTATCTAAGTCTGAAGCATAACCAAACTTTAGGATAGGACCAACAGAGATAATTCAATGTCTTAACCATAACTGTGTCTTGATTTAGAGAAGATACCCTAGATTAAGCATCACTGATCCATCAATTAAATCATTAATCATGAAAGTTTAACTAAATAATTTAAGAAAAGCAATATGTAGCTCTTTTACAATTTATTTTTTCTAAGCTTTCTAAGTTAGTTTTGTAATTTTATTTCTTAATCTATAAATTGAGAGTTCTATAAATAATTGTAATCTGATTGACCTAGTGCTTATAATCATATACACACTTCCTGTTAGGATAGATACTCAAAGTCTTAAAAATACTCCACTATATTACTTGTTACGACTGGTGCCTTGTCGAAGAGTTAGTCTTGAATAAATTATACTTTTTTTCTTTAAAAAATAACTTTATTTAAGCTAATTTTATATGTAAGGCTGGCTGCAATCAAGTTTTTGGCGTTGTTGCGGGGAAAGTGCAATTGTAATATTAAGAATATATCATTATTAGGTATTCTAAAGATTTGTTTTCTTGTCTTGTTTGTTTAATGTTTAGATAATTAGCTTCTTCTTTTATTTATTGTAAATTTTGTTTGTATAGAGAGTGGTCTTTTAGTGACTTCTTTTAGTTATCAAGAAGATGTGGAGGCAATAGAACCATTGGTATGAGCATGAAGTTGAAGCTGAATGGGGTGATAATTGGACAAATCATTTTGAATCAATTGATGATACCTATACCCCTGATACGAATGATTACCCTAATTACTCTTGGCTCAATCCCTCTCGTTTTGACCAACCTTCACCTATTTTTGATCAACAACATTCTTAGTAATTAAATGAGAATTACAATTAGAGGTGGATGTATCACCTAGATTATGCTTAATAAGGTTACATTTGAAAACTTTTAACTAGTGAGCCTCAGCCTGAGAATGATTAAAGAACCATGGAGGAAATTTTAACATTAATTAGGAGCATTGATCATGTTGAACCAATTGAGCTAGCAAGTATAAGTGGTGAGTCCATACCAACTTTAGGTGAATTAATTTATGAAATTGTTGAGTTTCAACATTCATTTAAAGTTGGTGAAATTGAGGTTCTTGAGTCCAAGATAGCATTTAAGAGTATAGATTTCATAGGTGTTACAACTTTTGATTCGCGAGCAAAAGTTGAATACTTAGAATTTTTACCAAGATGCTTTGTTCAGGGTAGTCATTATGAATTCAGGACCCTACTAAATAGTATAAGAAACTTTCCAAAATTGGATTGTCGTTTTTCATAGGAAGAGGATGAGAAGTTAGGTGTTGGACCTAGGCTAAGATTGGAAATACTCTAACCTTAAGGTTAAGCTAGAAGACCTTAAAGAAGTGCTTGTTGAGAGGCAGCCCAACCATAGAAGTAGGAATTGATGTGCTTTTAATAAAATAGTGTGCTTTTCACATGTTTTTGTTATGTTTTCTCTTATTGTGTTTCCGTGTGTTTTCTTTTAAATTTGGTATGTTTTGATGCTTTGAATAAATTAGTGTGTTTTATTTTGTTTCTAGTGCTTTGATGTTTCATCCTTTAATTTTCAGATAGCTGCAATTCACATCAACGAAGAGCTTTAACGATCACATCTTTATCCAAGTGTATTCGTTTCCTTTCTAAAACATTTTATACTTTATTTGTGATTGATGAACACCGGAGACAATGTTCAATTTAGGGGTAGGGGAAGGATATGCTAGTTGGGCAAACTTGAGTATTTATTGTCTGATAGCATATCAATTTATTTATTTTATTTTAATATTCTATAATTTGTGGAACATTTTTTCGACTTTGATATTTATTGTTGCCTATGTTTTCTTTTGAATTCAATTATTTTAAAAATTTTAAATGTTATATGATTAATATTGACTATTAATGACAAAATGCCTTTAACCTATTTCATAATTTAGATAACGGATACTTGATGATTAGAATAATATTCCATATATAAAATGAAACTTAACGAGTAATTTTGTGGCTTTTTAAAAACACTTTTACCATTAGAATAAATAAATAAATAAATAAATAACTTAGGTAATTAAATAAGTGAGCCAAATTCACTTAATTGATTTCTAATCTTATATATATAATGAAGAAAAAATGAAAAAGAGAGAAAAAAAAGAGTTAAAAATAAGTAATTTATATGTGTGTGTTTAAGGTTGAAGTTATAAGTGGTGCTAATTGCTAGTTAATTCGATGTAACTCAATTAAGTAACCAATGGTTGTTTGCGACAAAATGTTCACCTTTGCATCAAAATATTGAGTTACTTCTCAACCAAGTTACTCACATATTTAATTAATTAGTTAATTCAATAACTTATTAAATAAAGAATGTGTAAGTGTTTTGAAA
>JAOXYD010181248.1:0-23498 GCA_028565735.1 Pinacopodium congolense | reverse complement strand
ATGTAGATGGCGCATTGGTCAAGCCAAAGGGCATGACTAAAAACTCATAATGACCCGAGTGTGTTCGGAAGGCTGTTAAGACTTTGTCACTAACTTTGAATTCTCTTTTAATGTTATGCTCATCATGCCCACTCTTAATTCGTTCCTTATACAATTTAGAGTTATCATAAGCTTTGAGATGAAATTCATCCAACTCATTCAATCGCAACTATCTTTCTTCTCCAGCCTTCCTTAAGTTAAAATTTAGAAAAATCATTGGCCCAATAGGCATAGTGTTCTAATTCAACTGGAAAATGACAAGCCTTACCATACACCAACTTGTAAGGAGACATTCCAATAGGTGTCTTATATGCAATTCGATATGTCCACAATGTACCATCCAATTTAAATGACCAATCCTTTCTTGATGAGCTAACGATATTTATCAAAATTCTATTAATCTCTCGATTAGATATCTCAACTTGACCACTAGTCTGACGATGATAAGGTGTAGCTATCTTGTGTGTAACACAACACCTAGATAAGAGGGATTCAAATTACTTATCACAAAAGTGTGTTCCCCCATCACTTATGATTTCTCTAGTTGTCATAAATCAAGTAAAAATATTCTTTTTAAGAAAGCAAACTGCACCTTTTACATAATTCATTGGAATAGCAACTGCTTTAACCTATTTATTCATATAATCAATAACCACTAAGATGTATTAGTTCTAGTATGATGATGGGAATGGTCCCATTAAATTAATAACCCCAACATCAAAAAGTGCCCATATTAAAATGTTGTTTAGTGGCATCTCATGTCTCCTTGAGATATTTCCAACCTTTTGGCCATTGTCACAAGACTTAACAAAAAAAACATCCTTGAATAGTGTAGGCCAATAGAAACCACACTCCAGCACTTTATGTCCAGTTTTAGCAAAGCCTAAGTGTCCTTTATTCTCCTTTAAATGGCAATGATTGAGAATTTAAGGCACTTCTTTAGGAGGAATAGATCTTTGAATTATTCCATTTGCACATATCTTGTAAAGTAAAGGGTCGTGCCAAAGATATTTATTGACTTCTAAAAATAATGTCCTTTTTTGTTGGTATAAGAAGTCAGGAGGTATAACATTACCAGTAAAGTAATTCACTATATCCACATACCATAGTAAAGTAAGCATGCCTAGTCAGGGTTCTTCAAGAAACACCTCCTTTATGTCTTCTTTTTCTCCTCTGTCCATTACGATCTCATCTAAATGAGATACGTGATCTGCCACAAAATTTTCTTTCCCTTTCTTATCTCTAATTTCGATGTCAAACTCCTATAAAAAGAGAACTCATCTACTCAATCGTGGCTTAGCTCCTAGCTTATTCATTAGGTACTTCAATGCAAAATGGTCCATATAGACTATTACCTTTGAAAGAACCAAATAGGACTGAAACTTATCAATTGTAAACACCACAGCTAACATCTCATTCTTAGTGGTGGTTTAATTATTTTAAGCATCATTCAAGGTACAACTTACATAATAAATTGGATGGAATAGTTTTTCATGCCTTTGTCTAATTACTGCACCAACTGCAAAGTCACTTTCATTACACATCAACTTAAAAGGAAGAGAGTAATTATGTGATACCAAAATAGATGCACTCGTGAGCTTTTCCTTTAATAATTGAAAAGAATGTATACAATTAACATCGAAGTTAAAGATTGTATCCTTAGTCAAAAGCTCAGTTAAGGGCTTTGTTATCTTGAAAAAACCCTTGATAAAGCGTTTATAGAATCTACTATATCTAAGAAAACTTCGAATTTATCTAACTGAATTTGATGGTGGAAGTTGAACAATGACTTCTACTTTTGTTGGATCTACTTCAATGCCCTTACTTCAAATCTTATGACCTAGCACTATGCATTCTTGCACCATAAAGTGACATTTTTCCAAATTCAAAACTAAGTTGGTTTCCTCATATCTCCTTACGACTTTCTCTAGATTCTCCAAACATGCATCGAATGATGTACCAAATACAAAAAAAATCATCCATAAACACTTCAATGTAAGACTCAATCATATCCGTAAAAATTGCTATCATACAACATTAAATAGTAGCAGGGGCATTACATTAGCCAAAAGGCATGCGTTGTTATGCAAAGGTGCCATATGGATATGTAAATGTCGTCTTGTCCTAGTCCTTAGGGGAAACAAGAATTTGCAAGTAACAACTATCTAAGGCACAATGAAAACTATGCCCAGCTAACATTTCAATGACTTGATCAATGAAGGGTAAAGGAAAGTGATCCTTCCTTGTTGCATCATTCAATTTATAATAACCTATGCACAGACACCATCTAGGTACCTTCCTTGTGGCAATTAATTCTTCTTGCTCATTCTTCATCACTGTAGTCCCTCCTTTCTTTAGTAGTAATTGAACTGGACTAACCAATGTAGAGTCAGAAATGGGATAAATAATACTAGCATCAAAGAGCTTCAGTACTTCATTTTTTATCACTTCCTTCATATTTGGATTCAGTCTACACTGAGATTGGACAAAAGGTTTACTCCTTTTTTAAAGGAATATTCAATGCGTACAATTGGAAGGACTTAATCCATTAATATTTGCTAAGGTCCATCTTATAAAATTTTGATGCTCCCGAAGAACTCTTAACAATCTCTCCTCCATCGTATCACTTAATGAGGATGAAATGATAACAAGCAATTGAGATAGGGGCCATAAAAATGCATAATTCAAATTTGAAGGGAGAGGGTTTAGTTCAAGAGTTGGAGGCTCCTCAGTTGATGGCCTTGGAAGGTATTGAATTGGCCTATCCGAAGACTCAAACCTTCTAGATTGTATCTATTTAGAAAACTCCTTTCGAACTTCTAATTCCTTTATTGCTTCCTTGACTTGTCCCTCATCTTCTTCTGAATTTGAATGAATTAAATCCTTTTGCAATGAATTTGAACCAAGGTATTCAAATGGATCTATTAGAGTATAATGAACTCTAATGAAGTTACATGAATCTAGGGTGGATGGATGCTTTATTACTCAAAAAACAATGAACTTAATATCTTCATCTTAAAGTTTGAGAATGAGTTTTCCATAATGTACATCAATCAGTGCTCTGGCAGTAGCCATGAATGGTCATCCTAAAATGGTAGGCATTATACTGTCCTCGTCCATATCCAAAACAAGGAAATCAATAGGAAATATGAATTTATCAACCTTAACTAAAACATCATCAATGACCCCTCTTGGATAGGTCACTAATTTATCTGCTAGTTGTAATGCAATAGTAGTAGGTTTAGGCTTCTCTAATCCAAACTTCTTAAAGATTGACAAGGGAATTAAATTAATACTTGCTTCAAGATCCATCAAAGGCCTATCAATTTTTAAGCTCCCTATTGTACAAGAAATGGTAAAGCTACCAAGGTCCTTGAGCTTTGGAGGTAACTTCTCCAAAAGGATAGCAGAACACTCTTCATTCAGCTTAACTATCTCATACTCCTCTAACCTTCTCTTCCTGGATAGGATGTCCTTAAAAAATTTAGTATATGAAGGCATTTGGGCAATTACCTTAACAAATGGGATTTTGATATGCAACTTCTTAAACATCTATAAGAATTTCTCAAATTACTTGTCCAAGTGTGTATTCTTCAACCATTGAGGGTATAGTATCCTAGGCTTGTAGGGTTGTACATTTGGATCAATAAATAACCTAGGTGGCTTATTTCAACTTGTACACTCATCTTCCTTTTCTTTCTCATTCTATTCTTCCTTAACTCTCTCTCTTCTATCATGTCCTTCTTCTTTTCTATCTTCTTCACTCTCTACCATCACTTGCTTACCTTTCTCTTCTTCCTTCTTCCTTTCACTCTCAACCTCCTTTCCACTTCTTAAGGTAATTTCCTTGGCATGCTCTCTAGGATTGGCTTTGATTGTGCTAGGAAGCTTACCGGGTAGCCTTTCTTATATCAATTGAGCAATCTATCCAACTTGAGTCTCCAAATTTGTTATTGACACTTCATGATTTTACATTATAAACTCATTAGATTAGATATCTTAAGAACTATCTCTTCAAAATTAAGTGTTTCTTTTGGAGGTTGGTTCATTCTTTGAGGATCAACTTGAATTTATTGAGGTAGTTGCATGTAGTTTTAATTATTACTTCATAAAAAGTTAGGATGGTTCCTCTAACCAGGATTATAAGTGTTTAAAAAAGGGTTTCCTTTTTTCCTATTGAAATTACTAACAATTTGGGCTTGATCTGGTTCTTGGGTAAAAGGACTTTCTTCTTAAAACTCTAATGATATATGAAAGGTACTTCCACAACTTTCACATTATAGTTTATAAGAACTACTACTAGCACCAATCATTAAACTATCAAGCTTCTTGTTCAGTACTTCCAATTAGGTTGCAAGAGCTACTGCATCATTAATTGCATGAACACTATGTGGCTTCTTTGTATGGCATTCTGAATTGTACTGAAAGTTATTTATAGCCATATCCTCAATCAAATTGTGGGCTTCAAGTGCAGTCTTATGCATTATATTGCCTCCAACTACAACATCAATGGTGTTAAGAGTTGAAGGTGTCAATCTAATATAAAAGATATCGATTTGTTGCCATATATTAAATCCATGAATTGGAAACTTTGCAAGCATCTCTCTAAATCATTCCCATGTCTTGTATAGACTTTCATTTTTGTATTGCATGAACGAACTGATCTCCGATTTCATTTTGGCTATCTTAGCAGGTGGGAAAAATTTAGTAAGGAATAACTTCATTAATTTGTCCTATGTAGTAATGGAACCAGGCTGAAGGGTTGATAACCATGCTTTTGCCTTGTCCCTAACAAGCAAAGGGAAAAGTATAAGCCTAATTGCATCATCAAAGACCCCATTGTGAGGACCTAATCCTTACGACGATACTATGTGAGATTTCAAAGTTATTTGCATTAAGTTTGGGCCGCACAATGCTAGCCACAGATCTATCTCTATTCCCTATAGCTAAGTTCATCATGGTTGGTTCCCTATTTTCTACTTGAGGTCCTACAACTACATGTTCCTTAGGGTCCATATCTCAGGTTTTGATTCAGTATCACTCGATGTTCTTAATTCTAACAGATCAGATGTGATTGCGCGAGCTTCATTTTTTTTTCTCAATGTGTGATCGAGTTCTGGATCTAGGTCTACTAGCTTAGGATTGCGTCCTTGAGTAATCATACAAAATTTTAAAAATACTAAATAAAGGCAAATAAATAAGCAAAACAAATAAACTAAGCAAAAAGAAACAAAGACACACCAAGTAAAATAAATAGAAAATAAATGAAGAAAAAATTCAAAAAATTTATAAAAATAGAATTTTACAAGTCCTAAAATAATTGACACTAATTTTCCTAATATTAAGGCCATGAATCCCTAGCAACGGTGCAAAAAATTTGTTGCCTTGGTTAGGTGAATTAAAACGTTAATGATTTTGAAACGATTTTACTTCAAAAACCAACGAAATTAAGGCAAGTGCACCTATCACAAAAATAATATAATGTAGTAAATTTAAGAGTCCTAATGTCGATCCCATGGGGATAAATGGCTTAATTACTAGATTAATCAGATTAAAATTATTTAGGAAAATCAAAACAATTTGATTAAAAACTTGAAAATTGCTAAACTAGTATAACTTTGCTTAAACACTTCAAAATGATTTTTAATTGCTTTTGAAAAATTATGAAAATTATAATGTGTAAATTAGCTAAGGGTTAGGTGATTGATGATTTAATTGAGCTTTAAACACAATTAAGTGCATATTAAAGTTCCTTCACAAAATTAAAAAAAGCTATCATTAAGACTTGCTTTTTCTCCTTTAAATCCTGTTTAAAGTTTGGTTATGCCTTAAATAAAGTAAATTGGCTTTAATTTCAAAAAGATGAATTTTGGAAAATTAGTCTTAGATCTCTAACTTTCACAAAAAATCTAACTTTGATCATGCAATGGTTAATTCTTTTTGCTTATTTTTTTTCTAATAAATTAAGTGGCCAACCCTAAACTAGTTTTAAGTGGCCAACCTTAAACCAGTTCATTTAATCCTTCAATAAACCAAATCCATAAAACTTTAACATATCTTTAAATTCTCTTAAATCATATAAGCATCAATCCTTAGCAATAAAAGTGATTTAGCCATACATATTGATCAAAACATACAAAACATTCAACTTATGCAACTTATGTTGATAGATCTATAAAAGCAAGCTGAATTTATTAGTATAAAGTGTACAAAACAGGTTTGTAAGACTTCTAGACGTGTCTTGTAACTCCCAACTTGATATGGAATGTAGCACAACCTCTGAATCAATTTAAACTTGTAGAAAAATGAAAGAGCATACAAGTTACAAGCATAAGAACAAGTGCTTTGATTAATCTGAAAATAATAGCATAGTAACAAGTAATTTGAGTTAGAACCCCCCCTAAATGTAAGTTATAAACTTTGAAATATGTCTTTATACCAAGCTCAAATTTTCATAAACTCATAAAACAACACTCAAATTCGAATACGAAGTATATAAAGCTAAAGACTAAGTAAACAACTATGAAAAGAGAAAGAAATAATTTTCTCTTTCTATGGCAGATTTGTTATCTCCATTCTCCTCGACGTAATTTGTGATATTTGTTTGTTTTTACAGCTACAGCAGCCTCCCCTTTGTGCTAGCAGACAAGGAGATTAATTAGAGATATGCCTTACCCGCAATCTTAGAGATTTGGGGTGGATATTGTTGACTGATCCTTCAATAACGGGTTGCACCAATTGACAACGATAGGCTAGAGGGTGTCGTTGATGGTCAAATTCTGTCTCCATTAATGGTCCCATGTTCATCCTTCAACATGGCCCTCGCAGGGTGCCGTTGAAGGATTGAAATGAGGTACTTTCTTCTCATTTTTACTCTAATCTCCATCCTATAAATTAAACATCATAACATATAAATTTAATAATTAAGACCTGAATTAGGGGTCATAATTCAATAAATTAACCGTTAAAACTTTATCAATTTGACCCCTAACAAGAGACCAACTAAAAGAATGTCAGGTTAGCATGTTAATGCATCAATATGAAATTTTTTATATGATACATGATGAGGACATGTCTTTTATGTTTTCAAGATTTATTGACATTATCAATGCCCTTAAAGGTTTAGAAAAAACTTATACTATTGTGGAATTTGTGAGAAAGATACTTAGGTTCTTGTTGTCTTTGCTAAATTCATGGGAGGACAAAGTAATGGCCATATAAGAATTTAAGGACCTAAACATCCTCCCCTTAGAAGAATTGATTGGGTCACTCTTGACAAATAAGATGAGGTTTAAAGAGACACAAGAAGAGGAGGCCATGCAAAAAGAAAAAGAACATGACATTTAATGTATCAAGGGAGGTGTGTAGTGATGATGGAGCCTCTACAACTGGAAGTAATGATGAGGACATAGTTCTACCTGTAACAAACATCAAGAAATTTTTAAAAAAGAAGATATCCTCACGAAGAAGGGACTCGAGGGAAGGTATGTCCATCTAAAAGTAAATTAACTAACATCACTTATTTTAAAAGTCAGGAAGTGGGTCATATAAATTCATAATGTGGGCCCCTTAAAGAAAGTGACAATAAGGAGAATCAAAGAAAAAAGAAAAAGGCATTGATAGCTACCACACAAGATTACTTAAGTGAGTTTGAGGAGAAGATGAAGTGGCAAGCATGTGCTTTGTGGTGAATGATGAGGTACCTACGATACTTCTTATTATGATAAGAAATGTGATGTTGATTTCAATTTTGATCACTTATTAGATTACTTAGAATTATTGACTATGAAAAATAATTTTCAATCAATTGCAAAGAAAATTTGAAATTATTAAATTAATGCAAATTAAAGAATGAGTACCTTAGAGATGAAGTAGAATTAAAGAATGTTAATATATTATTTTCTATCTTAAAAGAGAAATGAAATCCAAAATATCCAATCTAACAATACCAAGACCATTAATAGGAAAGTGAGCATATCGTATCATAATATAGCTAATATAAATCTGAATTTTCATCCTACAAGAATTGTAATGGATTACTATTAATGTCCCTCTCCCTTTCATCTAACCACTCCAAATTGAGTGATTTGATAGTTATTAACTAACAAATATAAAACAAATTCACTACATTAAAGATGCAATTAAAGAAGCAAGGACTTAGATGATCAATCCTCCTCAAATATGTTTATGTTCATTGTTAATTTCAATTCAATGTTTTTTCCATGTTTTATTTGTCGTCGGATCCTTTAAGTGAATTATAACCTCTCTTGAATTATATGATTCCTATCCTCTCAAGTAGTTAATCAGAAGTTCTTCTTAACTAACACCCTAATTGGAATCATTATTATGATTTATGGAACCTATTGCTTAAGGGTGTCTTCACTGATAATGTAGCCCCTCCATCCTTCTCACTTGTGATTAGGGTTAATTTTAAAGTATTTTTAATGGTTATTTGACGCATAATTACCCTTATTTTATATTTAAATGCTTAATTTATCTTTGGAATTGTTTAAATTATGAAGAAAATTATGGAAAAAATGGATCATTTTAGGACTTAAATGTGGGTCTAGTGAATAGATATTCAAGTGCTTATATTCCGTGTTCAAGTCAAATTTAATATTGAAACATAGGTATCTAAACTAAGCCATTTAAGTATTGACTTAAGGGATATTTAAGTCCTCTGTCATGAATCCCCAGCTGGATTATGATCAATTCAGCTGCAATTTTTTTCAACTTGTAGCCACTTGTAGGGGACATATAAAAACACCACTTGAAGACATTTTCATTTAAGTAGAACATCTTTGGTATCCAAATTCTCTTAGTTACATTTTTCGTCTTGATTTTATAGGTTGTGTTTTTCTTCTGTTTTTATTTCTAGGATTTTTTATTTAGCTATTTCAGGTTGTTTTTAAGGATTCTATGGGTTTGTGCACCTGATTTAGAGTTGTATTTCACTTTGGAGCATAACTTAGTGTTAGGCCTACATAGCACCTAAGAGGGGGTGAATCAGATGACAAAAAAATTCTTCTAAATTACACAATTCAAATTTATAAGATGCGGAAGCCAAATACTCAAAGTTAATTCACCAATTTAATGAAGAAAAGCAATCTAGACAAATTAAAATAAATGCTTAAAAGTAAAGTGTAAGAGAAGAAGAATACAATGCAATTTATTCTAATTTAGAGCGATCCACTTTCCCTTATGCCTAGTCTGTAATACTATTGTTGAGATTTTTACACTATTGCAATCAATCAAGAATACAACATTAGATATAATGCACATTCCTTTTTAAAACACAAGGATAACCTTCACTCTTTTCTTTTTCTTTAGGTTGAAGAACAACCATTCAATGTCACAAGAATAACTGTTAAAAAATGCTTCACTTAATCATACTTTGGTGTATAAAAGAGGCTTACTAAAATGAATGCACAAAAATGCTCTTAAAATGCCTTACACTAAAGTGCACAAAAAAAAAACTAAAAAAACTTGGCTATAAAAATCAAGGACACTTGTATGATATTTGGAATATTTCTTGGATAATTATTCGATATTAGAAACACACTAACACAATCTATTTGTACACAAAAATTGATCAAATAGCTATTGTACAATGGATACATAACGTTATAGACATTGAATGTTGTTCCCATTGTATATGATCATTCCTTAACTTATTCCTAGTATTATTAGTCGATTGAAGGACAAGTCGGTCGACCGACTATCAGTCTCCTATTTTACCATTAAGTTAACTGAACTATGTAAGTTAGGAACACCTCTGCTCAAACTCTTTAAACTTGTTCCAAATCAATCTTAAACTATTTCCAAGACATATTAAACCATACCAAACATATTATATAAAAAAGCATCTAAGTTAACTCAATTCTTTTAAGCTAAGACTTTCAACTATTATTATATTATTTACTTCATCTATTGTAATTTTATACAATTTTGACCAAACTTGCTAATTCATGATTTCTTATTCAACAAATTTATACATCAAGGGGATTTTCCACATTCACATACAATAATAACATAAGTCCTCTTAATTATGCACTTATATGCATTTTCTAAGTCATGAATTCAAATATGCAAGTATATGCCTATTAAATAACCAAAACAAATTAATCAAAACTTACAATAAAAAAAGGCATAAGTAAACCTATATCAAACTAATTTTCTGCTTTGATGCTTGAGTCTTTATATATGATCTTTACAAGCTTTACTTAGGCTCCAAGACCTTCTAAGCAGATACTCACAAGACAAGCTTTGTTCGTACACCTATCTTTCCACAAATTTAACCTTAACATTAGTGATAAATTGTTTTTTCATGATTAAAATAGGTGGAACCTCTCTTGGTGAAAACGTATCTCTCTTTTTGGTGATGAAAAAACCATGTGATATTATAGAGATAAAACATCAATAACATATTAAATACCACATGATCATCCTATTTTTAATAAACTATCCTTAAATATATCAAAATTAAATAAGAATTCAAAATTCATCATAATTACCAATTTCAAATCCAATTCACCTTAAATTCATGCAATATGTCAAAGTTTAAAGAAATTGTGAAAAAGAAAGAATTTAAAAGTAAAAAACATACTCCCCCTAAATGAAACATAATATCACACATCTATCCATCTTTTTGGATTCATAGAAAAGGTACACAAATGACAATGAGTCAAGCCAAGAAAATTAAAAATTTTAATCATAGAATCATGAAATTATTATAAAGAAGATTTAAAGCATAAACCTTCATAAGAAGTAGTCAACGTCATAAATTAAAATAGAATGTCATACACCAAAGGTAATAAAGTACATCAATAATCATCACAAGAAGTCCTAAAAAAGCAAATGACTCTAGGTAAGATCTGATGGAGGTGTAGGAGGTAGCTGAGAGAGAATCTCATAAAGTAGGATGGTATGCTCATGAAATATAACGGTATTCTCTTTAATGTGATGCTTTAAGGAATCAACCTCATGATGAAGAGATGTAATCTCAAATCGAACATTAGATGGAGTTGGGGGAAGTCCAGTAGGTGTACCCTCATGATTAAAATGAACAAAAGGAGGATAACTTGGAGTAGGTGCATCATTATTATGAAGAATATGGGTGGTTGAATTTTGTTGTCATTGACAAGCTCAAGTTATGCAACCTTCAATAAATCAAAATCCCATACACTTCAAAGAGTTTTTCTTAAAGAAAGAATGACACTCTAATTCATCTTCCATAGGAGAGATTTGAAAATGTTCGAAGATGTGACCAAAAAAAAGGGAATAGGGAATGTTTTGGCTCTTTTTCTTAGAGTATGTAAAATGAATCATGCTATGTAAAATAAAATCACCTAAGTGGATTTTCTCACCAAGCATTAAGGTGGAAAGAAACTAAAGATCTTTATAACCTAAATTATTATAGTTCCCAAAAGATGAGAGAAAGTTTTACTTTATGAACAAATGATGAAACTTTGGGATAGCACTCAAATTCCCCACATCTCTAGGTTTTTAGATAATGCCTTCCTCCCTATCTAGTTCAAAAATGATTTTGACTTTAAAGGCTAAAGAGTGAGTGGTGGCACTATGTTTAGACAGACAATCATAGTTAGAGAACTTTTGAGGGATTTCAATTCCTAGACTGTTATTTATTATGTCTCTAATATGATGAATAAGAGCATTTTCAACTTTAAAGACAATAACATACTCATCATTCTCTCGATTCTCTCTAAGGCTGCAAAAGAAAAGTCTGACACTAGTGGGACAAATCCTAGAAGAAAGAGTGAGGAGACATTCTCACTCTTGTTAAGTGAAAATTAGGACGAGACCATTTTCCTCAAAAAGATCTAAATGAGTAAGAGAAATTATACAATTTTCATAAAGCTTTCCAAAAGCACAATCTTGAAACAGGGAAGAATCGATATGAAAGTATTCATCACCTTGACTGAGACGGAATCACCCACACATAGAGGTACCACCACCTTGACTTTTAACCATGATAAGAATTTAAACAAAGGAAAATTTTGAAACTGACTTAAGAGCAAAACTCTAAAAATAGCAACAAAAACACCTAAGGGTTTCTAAGAATAGAGTAAGAGCATGGGTATCACTTTGGCTATAGTCAATAACACAACATGCAAATAAAAATTGGAAAGCGTATTGATGACCAAATGCTCAATTACATCGTAAACCCAAAAAGCTCCTATATGAATGCATGATGTACATCTTGAAAATTTGAAACCTAGAAAGCTCCTATATGAATGCATGATGTGCATCTTAAAAATTTCAAAGTAATTAGGACTTAACCAATATTTAGAAGAGAGTAATCAATCCTTTATAACAATTTGAAAATTCAAAATCAATTGATAACTTGAAAGATCAAAATTAAATTTTGTAAACTCTACCTTCTTGACATATAACCAAGAAATTTTTAAATATGATAAAAAAATTCTCAATTGAAATTACTAAAGCTATAATAAAATTAAAAATAACTAGGTTCATAAACAACTTCATAGAAAAAGATTTGCTTTACCCAAAATGTAGAAAATTTAGTTTCTTAAAATCATAAATTAAGGAAAATGATAGATTTACAATAATAGAAGCAATTAAATGAATAAACAATCTAATCAAAAAGCTAATTGAATTCCTACATACTCAATTTCGTATAACAGTTTTCAAATTGATAGGAATTTTTGAAAGATCTCAAAATATGAAATCTAAAATTGGGTAAAAACAAAATTTAAAACAACTAGATGATATTGAATGTCCTAATACCTCAAATGTACTTCTAATTACATGAGAATACCGCCAGTGTAAACTAATTCTTCAATTCAAAGCAAGAAATTCAAAAACCCTAATTTTGTAACCCTAACTATGCATGAGTCTGAATCTGGATCCATCTAAGTGCAATTCCATGAAATGAACCGTTTATTAAGCTTTAGAAAGAATAATCAAAGTTAAATAATCTCTAATTTGAACAAAAATTAAAAAGAAGATAGAATGGAAATTTTACCTATATTAGAAATCATAGAAAAATTAGATGAAATTGAAGGAGGGTTCAGCTTAGAAAGGTACCAGTAGCAAGTTTCCAGGTTCCTACTTGTCACAGACTTATTAGAGATGGAGAAAATTAAAGAGAATGGAGGTGACAATAAGGCTAGGTTTTCATGGAAATATCACTCTTCAAGAGGTACAAAGGGTTTAGACATGAAGAATAAGGGATTAGGTGGCAAAATTTAGTAGTTTTGAGGATTAAAAACTCAAAGGGGAAGGAGGGGACAGCTTTTAGGATAAAGACATTGGAAATTTGAGAGAGACAGAGGAGAAGAGGAAATAAAGCAAATGAGACAAAGGTTTCTAACTTAAACGTGACATTTTGATATATCAGTTGATTGACCTAACTCTATCAATCAACTGATAATAGGCCAACTTATATTCCCTTATTGGTCAATCGAAGAATCTGTAACATGCACATCTAGAACATGGAATAGATGAAAATACAAAAATAATTTTCATCTATATTATTCTATTTTTAAAGAAAATAATTATTAGAATTATGAAAGTAATTTCATAACTTTATATGCACTTACTTACATCATAAATAATAGTATAATACCTCCCAAATTGTATTTCACCATTTTTATTATTTTCATTTTCCATTTGGTTCAACAATGACGATTTATTCCTTCTTGTCCTTGAAGGTACCTGTAAAAATAAGCATTTAACAAACTTTTGGTACCCACATCATTTTGGGTCTTTGAGTGTTAGTTTGATACCTTTTAAGAACATTTGACAACACATTTATATTTCTCAATTGATCATATCAAAAAAATTTAATACATCCATACCTTTCACAACACATTTAATATTTCGACAATTATTTCTAGGCCTAATACCATGATAAAACCTTTGAAATTTGCCTAGGTTAGGTAAAAGTTTATCATTCAAATGATACTGTGGGTAACTTTTAGTTCTTTGAGTGTACATGTACACATGATGCCTAGATTGGGGTATAATTGTTAATGCATTTTAAACATTCCTAATACATTCATCTTGTATGTTCTTTCCCTTTATGAAAACCATCTTGGTAGCAGGTGCTCCATTATTATACCCTAAACCATGTTTATCATTTCCTAAGTTTTAAACACTTAGTATTGTTTCTAATTTCTCCTTTCCCGTTGTAAATTTTGCAAGTGATCCATTAAGGGATTCTACTTCTTTCTTTAAAACTATATTTTCATTTACTAATTCATTGTTATCTTTGTTGATTAAATCTAAGTCTCTTATAAGCCCTTCATTTTTTTTTATTTTAGTATAACATTTTCATGGATTCCATATTTTTATCATTAAAATTTTTTTTTGCTTAGCTAAATCTTCCATAAACTCAATAATTCTTCATATGTATATTAAACTTCACATTCATCATTAGAGTCAGAGGAATTTACCTCGTTATGTGCCATGAAGGACATATTTGCAGCTTCTTCTTTTTTGGAGTCAGTTAATTAGCTCCATGCCACTTTTAGTGCTTTATTCTTGAACTCGTTCTTTTCCTTCCTTTCCTTTTTTCTTTCTTTTCATCTTCTTAAAGTTCTAGGCACTGCCTCGTCAAATGGCCTTACATATGTAAGACTTTCTTTGTATGAGCTTTCTTAGACCTCTTGTAATGAGTGCAGTTAATTCTTATCTTTTGATTCTATATGATGATTCTTTAATTTTTTTCTCTTACTTTCTAGTAGCCTTAAATACTATGCTTTTATTTTTGGGTGTAGCTTCTTCTTGCATATCTTTTATCACCATTTTATAAGTGAGTAATGATCCAATGAGCTTATCAAGAGAGAGAATCTTGAGGTCTTTTTCTTCTTAAATCCCAGTTACTTTAGGTTCCCATGGCTTTTTAAGAGATATGAGAATCTTCCTTGCAAGCTCAACATTAGAATTGGACTTATCTAGACCTTTTAAAGGGCTAACAATATTATTAAAATGAGTATAAATGGAAGAGATATTTTCATCATGTGTCATTTTAAACAGTTCAAATTGAGGAGTTAGCATGCTAATTTTAATCCCTTTTACTTGATTTGCGCCTTCATAAATAACTTCCAGTGTATGCCAAATATCATACGTAGTCTTGCACATAAAGATTCTATTAAATTATTCTATACTTAGACTATAAAACAAATTATGCATAGTTTTTCTATTTAAAATGGCTAATTTCTTTTCTTCATCACTAAACTCATTATCTTCCTTAAGCAAAATATCATTTTTGATGCGTTTGGAAGGTAAGGAAGTCTTTTGTGAAATAACAAGCCATAAATATACACTTTCACTCCTCAAATAATGTCTCACTCTAATTTTCCAATACAAATAATTATTTCTATAAAAAAAAGGTGCTCTATGTGTGTTTTGCCCATTTAAATTAGTTAAGAGAGCAAAATTGTTCATCATGTGTGCCATAAGATCTGTACTTACTAATTCATTAGAATTAAACCAATGTGAGGTCTCTACTCTAATTCCAATTGGTAGGCCTATATAGCATCCAAGAAGGGTAAATTATTTTAATAAAAATTTCTTTTAAATTATACAATTCAAATTTATATGTTGCAAAAGCTAAATACTTAAAGCCCAGTCACCAATTTAATAAAGAAAAAAATACATAAAAAATATATTTGTAAAAGTAAAAAGTAAGAGAAGAAAAACATGATACAATTTATCCTAGTTAAGATCGATATTCTTACCCCTATGTCTAGTTCTCAACACCACTGTTGAGTTTTTTTCACTATTGCAATCAATCAAGAATACAACATTAGATTGTAGACTTTCCCTTTTATGATGGAAGGATAACCTTCAGTCTTTTCTTTTTCTTTAAGTTAAAGAATAACCTTTTAATCGCACAAGAACTACTCTTGAAAAATGCTTCATTTAATCTCACTTTTGTGTATGAAATAGGTTTACTAAAATAAATTCATTGCAAGGCTCTTGAAATGCCTGACACAAAAAAGTGCCACAAAAAAACTCACAAAACTAAGCTATAAAACTAAAGAACATGTATGATGTTTCGCATGCTTCTTGGACAATTCTTCAATATTAGGAACACACTAACAATGTCTGTTTATACACAAAAAATTGATCAAATATCAGTAGCTCAACAGATACATGATTTTATAGACATTAAAATGGGTTACCATTATAAAATATGATCGTTTCTTAACTTAAGCCCAGTTTTCATTACTATCAATTGATTACAAGACAGGGTCGATCGATCGATCTACCATTTAATTGATTGACCTAGGTAGCTGAAGAAGACCTTGGCCCAAAATCTTTAAAGTTAACCCAAATAAATCTTAAACTATTTCCAACATATATTAAACCATACCAAACATATTATATGAAGAAAAAACCAGCTAAGTTACCTCAATTATTTTAAGTTAAAACTTTCATCTATTATTTTATTATTTACCTCATCTATTTTCAATATCATACAATATTAAACAACCTTCTTATTCAACTGATTTATACTTAAGGATGGTTTTCCACATACACATACATCAATCATATACGTCCTCTTGTTTATTCACCTATATGCATTTTCTAAGTCATGAATGCAAAGATACATTTATAAGCTTTTTAAATAACTAAAACAAATTAACAAAAACTTACAATGAAAACTTCATAAGAAAGATATATCAAATTAATTTGAGTCTTCGAAGCTTTGAATCGTTATATATGATTTTTATAAGCTTTACTTGAGCTTCTCGACTCTTTGAGCGAATACAAACACACTTCATTCATATACCTATCTTTCAACATACTTAACCATAACTTTAGTAATAATGTTTTTACCATCATCAGAATAAGGTGGAACCTTTTTTGATTAAACACTCGGTGCATTCTAAACTCTTAAATAATTTGTATCTTTCTCTTTTGTTGAATATATTTAAGAATTTGATGCTTAAGTTTATTCTTATTATTATTTGATCCATACGTGCTTCTAATCTAATTTTCAACTAAGGTAAGCCAATTAAATTCTTTAATTGAGTTTTTTTATGCATGTTAGATGATAATATTTATTTATTTAAATGCTTAGTGCTTATTTTAAGTTGTTCACTTAAGATAAAGACATTAGATTATTAAAGATCCAAGACATCTTCCTTAATTGTTGGATAAATAATTAAACAACGTGATTTAAATCAGTAATGATCAAACTTTAGATAATCAGGAGGGTATTAATCTAGTAATAACCCATTTTTATATTAAAGTTCTTAAACTTTATACTTATTACCTAAGTCTGATGAATGACCAAACTTTAGTATAGGACTAATAGAGATAAGGCATTGTCTTAATCATACCTTTATCTTGATTTAGTGAAGATACCCTACATTAGGAATTAAAAAATTGTGTTTAAATATGAAAAGTGAGAAAGTTTTCATTCATTATATTGGCTTTACACCAATTGTTCTAAGTTAAAAAGTGGTGCCAGAAGCTAGTTGGTGTGAGGTGATTTAATTACGTAACTAAGGATGTTCACAAAAAAATATTTATCTTCATGTAATGGATTGAATGAATTCCCATCTAAGCCTTAAAAGCTCAAATTTATGTTTATGTTTTGTTCTTAATGAATAAATTATATGGAATTGTTTTGATGATGATGCATTTTTCTTTTCTTATATTCATTTTACATTTGGAACGAAGTTTTAAGACTTAGGTTGAATTTGAAGAAGCATGAAGTAATTTAATTTCATTTATGATTTGATTATTTGATTATATAACATGACAAGGGTTCATTTTGATTAAAAAATTAAGGAAATCTTTTCAATGGTTATGTTTGATAAGTTTGGACCATTTTTCCTATGATTATATTTTTTTTTTTAATTTGATGATTGAGTGATTTTCTTGGGGACAAGTAAATATTTAAGTGTAGGGGAAGTGAATAGGGTTCTTTATATATATATATATATTTGTTATTTGTTGTAAGATTACTCCTATTTTGATATTTAAATTCTTAATTTATGTTTGGAATAGTTTAAATTTCAGATTAATCCCCAAATGTGGATAAAATTGGATAAAATGTGGGTCACCAGACCACTGTTTAAGTCCTTGTAACCCACATTTAAGTCAGGTTTGAGAGTTAAACATGGGTAATTAAACGATGCAAACTTAGATCTAGTAAACCACTATTTAAGCCCCTATAACCCATTTTGAAGTCAAGTTTGAGAGTTAAATGTGGGTATCTAAGTGACGTCGTTCTAGCATCGATTCAAGGGATGTTTAAGTCCTCTCTCACAAATCTATAACTAAAATTTTTATCAATTCAGCTTGAATTTTCTCCAACTTGTAGCCACTTGTAAGGGGACATATAAAAGCACTTCGAAAAGCCAATTTTGTGCATGTAGAACAAGTCTTTGGCAGTTAAATTCACTTCATTTGCTAGAATTTTCTTCTTCTTTCTTTAGGTTAGGTATTTTTTATATTTTTTTATTTCCAACCCTTTATATTTGGATATTTTAGGTTGTTTTTAAAGATTAAAATGGTTTGTACGCATAACTTATTGTTTTTAACTTCGGACTTTAACTTGGTGCATTCTAACTCTTAATTCATTTATATATTACTCTTTTGTTGAATATATTCAAGAACATATTACTTAAGGTTTATTCTTATTGTTATTTGATTTAGATTTTTTTAATTTGATTTTCAACTAAGTTAAGGCTAGTAAATGCTTTATTAAGTTTCTTATGCATTTTGAATGATAATCATTGTTTATTTAAATTTTTAATGCCTATTTTAAGTTGCTCATTAAGATAAAGATATTAGATGATTAAGGATCTAAGAAATCTTCCTTAATTGTTAATAAATCATCATAATTTAGTTAATCATTAGGGTTTTAATCTAGGAATAAGGGATTATTAGATTAAATTTACTAAACTTTATGCTTGTTACATAAGTCTGATGAATGACCAAACTTCATCATAGGAATGATAGAGATAAGGCAACTTCTTAACTATAAAATTATCTTGATTTAGTGAAGATACCTTAGATTAGGTATTCCAACTCTTTCATAACTCAATAGAATCATTGAATTCCTAAACCTTATCTAATTATCGAATTTGGTAATACTTTAGCATTTTAATCTCCTTTATATTAATTAGAAGTTTTTAGGTTTATTTTTTTATTTTGATTTTCATAAATCACAATTTTGAGTTCTTTAGATAATTTTAATTTGAGTGACTTAGTGAATATAATATTTTCCTCATGGGATTGACATTTGGACTCTTAAATACAATCCAATTTATTAATTATTGATTAGTATACTTGACTTACAAGTTACTTTTGAATTAATTTCAATTTACATGTTTAAAGATTGATTTATTTGAGCTTATTTAGTATCAAATTGACTAATAATAACTACTTCCCTTCTTTTTTTTTCCTTCCTTTTTATGACCCTTTCAGCCAGTATACCTCATTCTTTCACTCTTCCATTTAAGCTCCTTACGATGGACCCTATAGTTTTGACCTCTTCCATAAACACACCTTCACCACCTCTTAGTTTTTTAGTCTACCCTCAAACCATATTCTATTTGTGAACTCCTCCTTTCAGTTCAATTAGGTTGTTAATCTCTTGCTTAACCCTACACCATCAGTCTCTCCTTCTATTTCTCTTCTTCTGTTGATTGACTTTGTGGTTATTAAAACCCTAATCCCCCAAGACTAAAAAACCTTATCTCTATCTTAGTTTTGTCTAACCATTTTGCTTCATCTTATTCCCCTAATCAAGCTTATGTTCATTGACCACAGCCTCCATTTGTACTTTTTGAGGTGACCCTTAACCCTAACCCTAAATCTCTCATTTCCAGCCTCGTGACCCCTCGCACTTAGAAAATAATTTTATTTGATTTGTAGGATGGTAGCTTATATGTTCAAACCCTTGCCTTCTACCCTCTATAAGTGCAAGATAACTAGGTTTTAACCATAACTTCACATAAGTTAGCTAAGAAAAGAAAAACCAAGCTTCATTGCATAATGGTTGGCTTATTCATTATCAAGTGGCTAGCGTACCCAGTAGTCCAACACATCCTTTTGAAGTCCTAGAAAACGCCATGGGTTGACATAAATTCTAGTAACTAAATCTAATAAATGTTTACTGGAATTTTATTAGGACATAGATATGAATATTTTCTTATAGTAAGGTCCATGGCACATAATCATCAACCCTCTATTCTTGATAAAATGGAACTTAAGTCCTGAATTAGATGAGGTAGTAATAAAAGATCTAATCTAGGTGCAATTCACAAACATACTTCTAGAATATTAGTTGACAAAAGGACTCAGTCAAATTGCAAGTGTAACAAGAAGAACTCTCTTGATGGATTTTATAGTTGCCCAAATGTCAAAGGTAAATTATGCCAGGATGTATGTTAAAGTGGACTTTAGAAAAGAATGGGTTGAAAAATATAAAGTGGTAACCTATGATGAGGAGGGGAAAATATCCTTAAAGGATATTGAAACCTCTTATAAATGGAGACTAGACTAGATAGTTCAAAAGCCTAAGTGGAAACCAATTGGATGCCCTTTTGCTACAGGACTTCAAGGAGACCTACTCAAGGCGACCACTATTCAACAAGAGGCAAACCTAATAGATAAACTAGCTCTTATAGCCAAAGTTTTGAAAAACTACTAGTTCGACTGTACTCACCTGAAACCGATATAATTCGGGTCAAAATTGTACCGATTTATAAATTAATTTATGGTTATTTTTATTAGAGAGTAAATTTTATTTTTATTTTTGGTCTATAATTAATAAGTGATACATTAGTTCATTATTATATCTGTAATTTTTTATGTGATATTAAATAACTTCAAATACTTTACTAAATGATATTTATTTTTGTAAATTTTAAATATGAAGTAATGAAAAATAAAAAAAGAAAGCCTTAACAATTATTTCAATTACAACTATTTTATTAATTATTTTAAATGCTTCATTAATTCATATAATGAATATGGAGTATTTAACATAATTAATAAAATAATTTTTATTTCAAATTTATATTATTATTGGTTTTTTAAGATAAAATTGAAATAAAGTTAAAAATTATACAATTTAATACATTGAAGAAAATTTTAGAGAATTTATAAAATTTAAGGTTTAAATTATGTTTATAGGAAATGTTTAATAAATATAAGAACCATTTTGAAAATTTTATAAAATTTAAGGACTATTTTATAATTTTAAAATATTGGACGAATCGATATAGTACCATTCCGCAGTGAAAACTGATATCGTTGTAATACCGGTTTTTAAAACTTTGCCTATAGCTAAAGATATTCAAGAGGAAGTGGTTACTCCAAGAAGGAAGAAGTAAAAATAATATTGTGCCCCAAAATCTAGCTAAGAAAAATCGATGATCCTAGAGGAAAGCTAAGATGCAGTTAAAACCAATGCCCAAGAATATCTGAGTAACCCTTAAATATACTCTTATTTTGAATTGGTTAAGCTTTGTAGGAAGGAAGGTCCTCTGATCAATACTTAGGAAGTCAACAAGCATTCCCCTTTACTAATAGGAAAGCTATAAGATCTTGAAGAAAGTCTAAAAATTGGTTATCTTGCTTGTCTTTATATCTTTTGCATGGATTTTCTTTTTTGGAATTTCAAAGGGTCGAATAATCATAAGAAGTAGTCAGGTGTCAAAACTTTTCTCAAAATTGCTTGTTGCTCTTTTGTTTTTCTTTTCATAAATTTAGTCTCCTAACTTTCTCAATAAAACTTATGCCTCTATTTATAGAAGCTGGAATGCCACTAGCAATCTGCCACAAAGTAGTAATACTCGAATCCTTGTCACTTGGAATCCTAACATCTTACGTCACTCTCCTCTTTAGTGTACTGATCAATTTATTCATATGAAACTCATCCCCTTGAATCAAGCTTGTCCTATTTTTTACCACTTAGGCCTATGGCTCTAACAACCAAAATCACAAAACCAAGCTTTAGAATGATTTGAAGAATTTTAGTCCTAATGTTACTCTAAACCAAGCTTTTATGCCTTATTAGGAACCCAAACATCTTGGATCATTCCCCAATCTCTGTCTAAAATCTAACCTACTAACATATTAGACACTTTCCTTTTAGATACTTAAATTTTTTAGCTAGTCATCTAAATTTCCACAAAGTGTTTGAAAGAGTTTAGTCTACACTAATTCATGGTAATCCCATGTTCGGTGGTGTGGCTCCATGTTCAGTGTTGTGGATAAACTTAAAGTAGTAAAAAATGCTCTCAAACTTAAAAAAAAAAGGAAATAGGAAACCTTCATTCCCATCTAGGCACAGTAAGAACTAATCTAGTTAACATCCAAACCTATAAGAGCCATAATCTCAATGATCCTGCCCGTTTAGAAAAGGAAAGAGAAGCCATTTAGAATTAAATGGCTTAAGGATGGAGATAGAAATGATAAGTTCTTCTACAACTTTTGATAGGATTGAAATTTACTAAATTTTTATATGCTTTTTAATGTCATTTCAATTTTATTTTATTATTTAAATATTTAATTTGTGTTATATTTTGTTTAATGATAGATTTATTTCTTTAACACAAATTTGAGCCAAAACATGATGAAATTAAATCAATTTAAGAAAAAGTCAAAGATTGTATTAAATTAAAAAAAAAGAAAACAAAAAAAATAAAAACAAAAGAAAACAAAATGTTGAAACTCGTCGTTTTGCATTATGCAAAACGACGAGCTTCATGTGCGGAAGACAAGCATTCGGACAACAAGGTGAAAAGGAGCTGATTTAATTTGAATTAATGGGCAGATCCTTAGGTATAAAAGCAAAGAAGTGGAGTCTGGCGGATGGGGGGCGGGGGAGGTCTGCCTTGGACTTGGGCAGCTGTCTTCTCCAGGGAGCTGCGCGAGTGGAGGCGGCTGGAGCTGGGTTTTTGGTTGCTTGCGGCGTGAGCTGCAGCTACTGTCTTGGAGTCGCTTGGCCCGGGAGTGGACGAGTGGCTGGACCAGGAGACTGCTTCAACGTCGCACCATCCGCACCACACCGACCGCACCAGCTTCATGGACCAAGGACCAGCAACAGGAACACATGCACCAAGGACTCGTCGCTGCACCTGCATGGCTCAACAGTCAAAGGACCGGTTGCTGCACTGCTTTTCAGTCCGAATTCTTCTTATTTTATGCATTAGCTTGCTTTGTTTTTTTTGTTTTGTTTTTCTTAATTAGCTGAATTTTAATTATTGTTTAGTTACTTTATTCTTGTGTTTTAATTTTCTGATATAAGCTTTAATACATTGTTTAGTTTCAAATATTAATTTTAGTTTCAGATTTATTTTTGATTAATTATGAAATTGTTTAAAGTTTTATTTTATATAGTTTTAATTATTTATTTAATATTTGGTTCATCTTTGTTTAGTAATTAGTTTCTATGCATGTTCTTAGGTTTTAATTTATTTATTTTCTGTTTTAATTTAATT
>JAOXYD010181138.1:0-23500 GCA_028565735.1 Pinacopodium congolense | reverse complement strand
TTAGAATTCAAAAAATGTGAGACCTACGCTTAGGTACCAATTGTTACGACACCTAAGAGAGGAGGGTGAATTAGGTTCTTACAAATTCTTTCAATGTTATTAAACATAACTCTTTTTACCAAATTTAATTAAGGGGGAAGCCAAATAATAATTTAATTATACAAATTAAATATCAATAATAAATTAAACAATGAAATTGAATGCACAAAATTAAAAGATAAAAGGAAGAAGAGACACAATTGATTTATTCTGATTCGGAGCAGTCCACTTACCCTAGTTCTAGTCCCCAACACCACTGTTAAGATTTTGTTCTTATTACAGTCCACAAGAATAACCCCACAACACTCTTCTTTTTACAGTCTCAAGAATAACGTTTCACTCTCCCTTTTCTAAGGCTTAGGAATAACTTATCACTCTTCTTTTTCAAGGCTTAAGAATAACCCCACATCACTCTTCCTTTTATGGTTTAAAAATAACCCTCACAAAATTCCCAACAACAATTTTACAAATAGCTCATAAACACTCAAGAATACACAAACACTTTCAATATATCTCAGATACTTCTTGATCCCTAAACAACACAAAAACACCTATTTATACTCATTCCAAGATTACACAGTAGTTGTTTTAATGTTCTTCTCATTTAATAATATATCCATTTGAAATCTGCTAGTTGCAGAGTTACCATTGCGTAATCTTCATCGTCGGTCGACTGAATGACCCCATTCGGTTGACTGATGGTATCATTTGGTCAACCTATTGTTTGATTCGGTCAACCTACATCTTATTTAGGGGATCTATGTCTTCATTTGGTCAACTAATGTCTTCATTCGGTTGATCGATGCCTGTGTTGACATCTTGTAGATCCACTTGATGTTTTCATTATAACTTCTTAATTATTCATCCAATTAACGTGAAATTTGATGGGTAGCTTCTTGGCACATTTTTATAACACCCTATAAACTTTCACAGAATTTGATGTTCTAGAATATACTTATTTCCTTTCCAAATTTAGCTATATAGCATTTACAGCTCAACTGAGCTTGTTCAACAATATAGCTTCCAAACTTTATCCAAACATTAATCAATCCATGCAAAACCTAATCCATTATGTTCTTAACCTAATTCAACGTATTTTAACAAATAGAAAACAATACTAATCAAATCTTAACACATTTTACACAATTATACAAACTTTACCCATTCAATTCATCTATTTTACCAAATTTCCTTAACACAATAATCTAAACAAGGTCATTCACTTTATCTACATAATTAATTAATAAATCTTCAATTTACATAACCTTTATCTAAAAAATTATTCAATGACTTACATAAGTGATACAAATTTTACTGAATTACCAACTTAATTGCTTATTTATGGCATACACTTTAAATACTAAACAAAAATAGCAAACTCTACAAACATATTAGTAGAAACATTTTGTCATCATCAAAACAAAAGTAGAAACAATCTTTGGTTTAACAAAGACTGTGTTAAAGAGATTTATAAATTCCAAAATCTTATATGTTGTCTTAAGCCTTAAAAATACATTTTATAGCAATTTACCTACTAAAGAAGAGTTATAATAGTTTTGCAACTCCTGAGTGAGCATGGGAAAAGAAAAAAAAAGGAAAAAGGAAAAAACCATTATAAATCATAGACATTCCTCTTCTCTTACGATTTTAATTATTATATATTATTATTATCTATGTTATATATATCTTGTGCTTGTGTGATTGATTTCCAAGGTATATTTTAGCATATTAGCTAGATACTCAATATTGCAGAGTTAATGGCTCATTAAGACTAGGAAAAATTTAGTGTTTCCCTTTTCTTTATCAGGTTTAACAACACTACATACCAAGTTCTAAGAAATTTTATGAAAATAATTCTTCTTGTTTCGAAAATCTTTCCAAGTTTATGAAGTTTTCTTACTTTACATACAAAATTTATAAGACGTCATAACATAGGGTTATTTGTCCCAATAACCTAATTTGAAATTCTAATTAAGTACCACTTCAGTAAGAGATCATATCTAAAATGATGGTGAAAAAGTAGAATTTGTTGATATATTGAACTAGTTAATGATCATCATTACCAAACCTCTTAGTCAAGAACACTTTAACACCATTCATAAAGAAATTGAGATTCATATTTGTTAGATTTTTTATCTCATTTAAATTTGAATTACAAGATGAAAAATCATTTGATATGATTAGACTAAGAAAAAGCTCAAAACTCATGAAAATTTGACAGATATAAAACTTATATATTAATTAACCATATAAACAGAAGCTCTTTAGACTGTTAATAGACTCTTTTTCATTCTCTCTAAGTTAAAATTTCATCTTTTCCATTTTTTCTTCATGCTCTCCTCACTTTAACCTCTTAAATACTCCTTGGTAAGAGAAACTACTCTTCTAAATTTTAAATCTTTTAGTATTCTTCCTTAGAAACATCAATTTCTTAAATATTTAGCCAAAAAGCATCCTTTTAACCCTAAGAAATGGTCGTGCCTCTATACATCTTTTAAAATCTACATCTTTTCACCTGCTGTACCTCTTCAATAGACAAGAAATCCAGGTTTGTCATTAGTAGGAAAGGTGGTTAATCCTAGAAGATCTTTGACAGGGTTAGCCTTTGCTTTCATTAGAATTCTAGGTTTCTTTTGATCCCATCTAAAGCTGTTATACAGAAGTATCAATTTGATGTGATTTAAATGCATGTAGTCATACACTGATCGACCTTGAAAAAAATGGTCTTTATGCATTTTTTTCTTTTTTCTGTTCATTCATACATTTATGAACCTAATTGGTTCTTTATTATTCAATAATTTCATATTAAAGTGAAGAAAATTAATATGTTGTGCCATAAAAATCCTATTCTAGTAGTAAATGGGAGATTTCTAGGCCTTGCTATTTGCACAAAAGAAGTTCACGTAGTATAACATGTCAATTCATTGGTAAGCATGCCTAGCTATTAGGTAACATAAAGTAAAGTAGAATAAATAAGCTCTGGACTTATTCTCATTCTACTGATCTATAGGTGAATTAACTAGAGAAATAAATATCCTACAAGTTAAAAGTTAATTAATAAATATTGGCTTTTATTTCTTAATGTGGTATAGATTTTTTTATAGGTATGGATTGAAGCAATTTCATAGTGGATGGGCAGATGGAGCAATCTATAAAACTCAATGTCCAATCTAGACAGGGAGTCACTTTCTATTAGGTAAGTTAAAACCCATGTATAATTTCTTCATAGTTTCTCCAGGAAAGTAGTCTTTTTTTTCAGTTCATAGAAAGCAAGGTAAACGCTAATAAAGAAGTGTTATGTTCTAAGGGAATCGTGGCACACTCATGATGAAGAACTTAAAAAGAAAGGAAATAGAATGGGTATCCCACCAAATATGTTAGATGCACATATAATAAATGACAAGCCAGGGTCATTCTTTCCATGTTTTGAGAAACGTAAGTAAACATTCTAACATGAGAATTTGAAAATATATAGTATAAATGTAGAAGCAAGAAATAGAGAGTAGATGTGTAAATCTAAAAGAATAATGTTGCTTAGAAGAATAGTTGATGATTATTATGCTATTCCTTTCAACCCTAGTTTTATGTGCACTATTCCTTTTTTACTGGCTACAGATACTTTTACATTGAAATTTGAATCAAGCAAGACTTATCTTCTGAGAATCATCAATGTTACACTTAATGAAGTGCCTTTTTTATCCATTATTGGCCATAGCATGACTATGGTGGAGGTTGATGTATTTTATATGAAGCATTTTATAACTCTAAGAATATTGATTGTTCCTAGCCAGATCACAAATGTGGCTATCTAGGCAAACCAAGTTCCAGATAAATATTTCATGGCCACACATAGATTTACAATATCCCTTTAGTTTCGGAAGCAGAAAGTCCAGCTACCACAATTCTATTGGCTAAATTTATTTAAAAACTGTGCAACTCACAATCTTTTCATTTTACCATTTACATTATAGCATGTGGCAATACTTAACATTGGTCTAACAGTGATGTTAGCCAGGGTTGTTTTTAAAAGTTTTAGAAATGTTAGGTTTCCTTTTGAACGTTTATAAAACCTTAAAATTTAACATGCACTCTATACAATATTAAAGTCTAACCTATACATTACTAAAAATCCTAGGGTTAAAATTATGCTTTTTTCTTAAATATTTAATGTTCATAAGGCACTCTCAAGCAAAAACCAAAAGCCTATCTCTTTATACATGCAACTTTTCTCTCTAGGATCCCCATTCGCAGTTCAAACCTTTTTCTTCATTCTTTTGGCTTTGATTTATGGTAAGTTTTCTAAATTTATTCCAAATGAATTCTTTAAGAAGTTGTTGTCATGGGATGATTATTATGGAGGAAGGTAGTTGCTTAATAGATTGGGTATTATGTTATAGTTGATATTTGTAGAATTTCATAAATGTTTATCAATTTTATGTTTATACCACCTTTTATACATTATGTTTTTATTTTCTATTTTATATATTGTCATCTCCCTAATTTTCAATTTAAATATTCTCATATGTAATTTAATATATTTTGTTTCAATTAACTATATTTTCTTTTCTTATCATATTCAATATGCATTTTCATTTTATCATGTAAAATTGCATCATTTAATTTTTAATTTTTTTATTCTACCATCAACTTTATGTTTCTTTGTCCTAGTTATTCATACTTAAATTATAGTTATGAATCAATAATAGACCTTAATGAATGACTAATTTCAGTAAAATATAGTTTTCACTTATTTTATTATAATTTTATGTCAACTTGATTTATTAGGATCATTTCTTTTTATTTTGAAGAAAATAGGGTTAAAAAACAAGTTAAGTAAGGTATTTTAAACATTTGAAATATTTTTAAAGTTTTTACTTGAGGGAAAGAATTTAAAATGGATGTTCTAGGAAATTTCCATAATTAACTAAACAATACAACAAATAAGAAATAATATTTGAAAAAATGCTAAAAGTAAAAATACTAAAACTACTAAAAATTTTGTCATCCATTAGATGTTTGCATCGGTTTAAGGCTTTTAAATCACAAAGAGCCTTTCAATATTTTCCATGAGTTACTAAAAACTCTAGTCATCTTACACTTAAGATAAATCTCCAAAAAAAAAAAAAAAAAGAGGAAACAAGCTCCTTCTCATTCATTGTACCATCTCCTTCTAAGTCATCTATAGTCATTATCACTCATATAGCCATAAAAGAAAAGAGGGAACAATATAAAAAAGAAAAAAATTAAGATAAATTTTTTTAAAGAGAGAAACACTAGTCCAAGAGAGTTTAAAAGGTCTAAATTAGAGAAAGATCTCAAAATGTCAAATTACCTAAGGAAAAATGTTTATGTGGGCTTCCAATTTATGTCAATTAACATGTAATAAATACTATAATTTGCTTTTTTTAAAATTTGGACTAAGAAAATTTCAAGAAATCATGTTCTTAAAATAAATTGGACTTCTCTTAAACTCTTGGTTCTGAAGAGCTTAGATAGAATGGGCTTGTCATATGCTTAGCCCTAAAGTTCTTAATATAGGCCAAAACCCAAAAGTGAAAAAAAATTCTCTTATCTTTCTTCATATGTTTATTTAAATATTTGATTCGAATGCTTGTAATAAATGATGAATTAAGAGGAGAGGGATAGAGAACAAAGGGATAAAACAATAAAATGTACAAGTTAAGGATTAAGGCTAACTAGACCCTTATAAACACATCTAAGCTTTCAAATCAACCATCTTGCTTCACAAGCTCATTCTAGGTTGAATTCCATGCTTCCATGCATCTGTTATAACTTAATATTCCTTACTCCAAATATTCAAATTGGTTACTTATTATAATATCTAAATAGGCCTCCCTCTAATTGCTTTGTCCGATCATTGGCAATCTCCAGCTTTGTCTAATGACATGGCTATATTGTAGTTGACCTTTCTATGTAACCAAATGCAACCTTATTCTCCCAACCATCACCTTCAGTAGTGATTCGTCTCATACCAAATCCAGTAAACTAGATAGGCCATAGTTATCTTATTTATTAAATAGTCCCCTGAGTTGTTAAGTTTATGCTAACAACTTGAAAGCAACATGCTTTTCTAATCTCCTTAGGGAACCAAGTAGTTATATAGCTAGAAAACTTTATCCCATATAAACTTTAAGTAACCACAGTTAAATAGTAGTTTATCCAAGGTTTCTTCTTTCCATAATAACAAAGGGTATTTTTATAGAATAGTTTAAGAAATTAAATTAATAAATTAATAATATATAATTAAAAAACCTAATATTATAAGCTACACTAAACCAATTAGGTCTAAAAGTGTAACTTATTTAGCACACAATCATTTTTATTGAAATGAGAGAGGTTCCAACTTAATGTTTTAGTGATAAAAAATAAAATTTTCACTATTATTTTACTTTATTAATCTAATTTGAAAGTTAGTAACTTGGATGATTAAAATTAAATATTAGAGCTTATAAAAGAAATAAAAATTTAGAGCAAGCATTGAACAAAAGATCAATGGATGGATAAAGATCAAAAACAAGAAAAAATATTAAATAGGTTTATTTTTATATCTTTGTTTGTAAAAGGGACCTTGGCACATCTAAAATAGACCTTTATTCTTACAACAACGGAAAGCTAGGCGTTGATGAATTTGCAAAACTATCTAACTTGTTTTACGCTCAAAATCGCAAGCATACGGAGTGTAACTTGTGGTAAAGAACGGATATTGATCCCATAAAGATTGTAGCTTAGGCACCACTTAATTTATTTTATGATTTGTTCAAGACCCAATTTGAACTAATAAAGACTAAAGAAATAAAATAAATAAAATAAGTTAGCAATTAGCAAATGATAGAACAAAAGTGTCAAAATTTTGGATTTCAAGATTTACAATTACATATCACTTTTCCCCTAACTTGTCTCCCTCCTACCTTATTGATTGAATTATGCCTCATCTAAGATTTCTAAATATTTAAATTACCCTCTCTCAAGGTGTAATTAATTGTCCCTAGCCAAATTAAATGGAATTGATTAAGCAATCTCTTAATATATAAAATTAATCCACCAATTTAACTAGTTATGAAGCTATCCTATAGGTAATCTCTCCATTATATTCAGCAATTCATAATGTCAATAACACTCTTAACTACCATAAAGCCCATAATAAAGACAATAGAAGAGAAAAAGAGACAAAAATTAGATGAAATAAGCTTCTCCTTTTCTTTTACCAAATCTTGAAAATATGGGTGTTAATGAGTTTCTTGCCAAAAATGGAGTGATGATCTTGATTCTCCCCTCTCTCTAGCTCCAAAACCTATTTTTATCTCAAGGAGGAATGTTTCCATCTGTTCTCTGGTGATCCCAGGGATGTGTACCCTCATATATGACATGTGAAGTTACAAAACATTAAAAAAAAGTGAACCCTGGGTGAACGTCTATCTGCAGATCCCATGATTGTGGGACTTAGACCCCATCCCATGATCGTGGGAATTAGACCCCATCCCATGATCATGGGTTGTAGTTATTCAGCTGCTCCACTTCTCTTCTCCTCTTTTAGTCCCTAACTCAAGCACAAAGACGACCATGTTCTATTCATACACCAACATGATCAATTCTTACCCCAAACCAACATAAAACTTGAAAGAACAACCATGATGATCAAACCAAACAAAAAACACACACAAAATAAGTCCTAAAACATAACAATATAAACTTGTCATACAAAAAAAAACATGTCAATTTGCTTAGGAAAACGCACAGAAATGCACACTACAAACTTCCCCACACTTAAATCTTTGTTTAACCTTAAGAAAAATCAAACAGGTCCAATTGATTCCATCACTTCATTTTCACAAAGATCAAAGTATGCAATCCCTCAAACTTGGGTCAACCCAGGTGTCAAGAAACTACACATATCATAACCACTTTTCATTAGTGCACATAAGCAAACTCAATTTATGAAACAATTGCTCAAAGATAAGTATAAACGCAAAATGAATCTTCCTCATGGTTTCACTCTTTTCTTTCAAGTGTATATGGGTTAGTGTTTCACTAAAACTTCCTATAGGAAACTGCACTAACATGGGCTTGCTAATACATCAATTCTTCTCCATAATGACTACATGATAAGATAAATCATAAGGACTTTGTTTCGAGTTACAATGGCGTTAGGGTTAAGGTGGGTCAAAAATGTTTAGGGGTTCATCACAAGCATTCATAAAGTACTAAATGTACAAAGGGAAAACAAAATAAACTTCTGATATATGCAAATGGATAAAACTAACTACTCAACACTTAATGATGCTACTAAAAGGTTATTCCTTTTTCTTTTCTTTTCTTTTTTAATTTTGATCTTTTTTTCTTTTTTTATAATGATGAAAATTTTAATGAAAGAAATAGTAGGTAAGAGTATAAGTACTGACAACTGCTCAAAGCATCTCAGAAAAGAAAAAAAATTTAGCCAAAAATCACAAACTAATGCATCACTTAGTATTCTACTAAACTTGTGATTAGTTAAGCTAATGAGGTTTGAGTTTTTAAAATATGATGTTTTCAAGAAACAAAAGGTTAAAGGCTCAATGGGGATAGCAAGGGATAATAAAATGGGTAGGTAATTTAAGCCAAGGGTTAACATAAAAAAATGGCTTAATCATCTCTATCAACCATGCATCTAGTAAATTCAAATCATTTCAAAGCAAGTTCTGAAGGTGATAACCTAAGGAAGCACCACAAAAACAAGGAAATGAAATGAAAATATATGGAATCATAGAGCCTCAATCCTCACATATGCTCAAATGAAAATTCATTAGGCATTCCACCTTATCTCATTGCTCAAGTTTCAAATTCTGAGTAAGCTTATGTAACTAACTACTTTTATCATTCAACATGGTTCACTCTTTACTCAAGTAACCTAATTCGAGTTCAAGCATGCATCCAATCTCATTCTAACTAGCATGATAGAATCTCAGGGCAATACATTTAAAATGATTCAAGTGTGGTTCTATTGACTACGCAAATCAAAATAAAATAACACCTTTAATATGCCTAAAACATGCATCCTAAATGACGAAATGCAAACACAAATCCAAAGACTAGCTCCCCACACTTGAATAACATATTATCCTTAATGTAAAAAGTAGAATGATGAAACAAAAACACAATAACCACAAATAGACAAAACAATTATCATAATGCACAAAGCAAAAGTAACATAATGTAATAGGTAAAGGATTAGAAAGCTTATGAAGATGGTGGCAGTGAAGGTGTGGGTGAAGGGACGTCAATTGTTTTTATCTGAAGGAACTTGAGGAACTTCTTTTCGATGTACCCCTGCTCTTTGTGCACTTGTCTCAGCTGGTTGTTGACTTCATTGATCTGTAGTGTGATTTGTTGATGATTTTTAGCCATTTGGTTGAGGATTTGTTAAAATTTATCAACATTTTTTTCTATGTTTGGTTCTTCTGCATTGGCTTCTTCTTCTTGCTCTAGTGGTGCTTAAGAGGAGGATGGTTGGGAGCTGATAGCACCCGTGCCTTCCTGTGCTTAATAGCAGTTCTACTCTGAGGATCTCAAAGCGTCATAGAATAAAGCTCTAAGATCTCAAAGTGTCTCAAATATAGTATATCAAAAAAATCAGTTCTATCTATACGCAAACCATCCATATCAAGATTGTAATGTAAAGCCAAAGTAGTAGCAATGTAAGCCATGCCAAAATATGAGCTTTTCTTAGTAATTGCACCCACAATAGATCGAAAATGTGGTACGGGGTATTGAATTTAATCTTATGATCCATACAAGAAATAAAGAAAAGTTTCCTAGACAAACACATTACTTTCAATCTTGTTAAAAATAATTAATCATAAAAACTTGTGAAGAAGTAAGTGTTCAGTGCAACGAATCAAGATATTGGGTGTATTCTTAGAATTAAACTTGCTTTCACCAGTAAGGATCTTCCAATAATCATCCATATGAAAATCATCATGGGCATCAAGAAATTTGGTGTTACATAATTGAAATAACTCATGCATGACATTATAATCCAACCTATATGGATGACCACCTATCCAAAATAAGAATGTCTCCATTTTAAAGTTATATCGAACAGTGGTGAAAAACTCTGAAGTCATTATAGGGTATGCCAATACGTCACATTGAATCAAATGACTCTAACTAACATTCGTATCTAATCATTTAATGTTACGCCTTAATCCTAGAGTATCTAACAAGTAAAAATCAATGTATCTAAGAGCCAATAACACCCTATCTTTAAAATCCCTAAATCTCATACTTCTCCTTCTTAAAAAATCAGGAATAGGGCGTGAAAAGTGGTCGTCATATCATTTTTACCTTCCCTGAAGACTTTGAGTCAAATTTTGTTTAAAGGGAGAATGACTTACTTCTTCCTTGAAGCCATTTAAGAAGAAAACCTTCAAAAATAATGAAGGGAGAGGTTAGTCACGTTCTAGAGAGAGAAATAGGTAAGAACTCACCAAATCTTGTGATTTTGTAGTGGGTAATGTGAAATAGAGTGAAAGGAAGTGACTAATGATAAAACAATGGAAGAAAATATCAAGATTTATGAGAAAAATGATGGATTTGGGTGTTTAGGCAGAGGGATTTTTTAGTTTTAGGGAGAGAGGGAGTGAAAAAATGGAGAACAAGGAAGAAAGTAGGGAATTAAAAAAAACCCTCCAGTTAGAGATCCCACAATCGTGGGATTCGGACCCCATCCCAAGATTGTGGGATGGCTATCCCCCTAACTCTTTGGACAACATTCCCATGATCATGGGAACATAGACCTCGTCCCATGATCGTGCATTCTGTATAGTCAACCACACTTGATTTTCTAGCTTTTCAATCCTCCTCCTAGCTTAGCATGCATTCCCAACCTTTAATCAACTTCTCAACACATCAAGATTACCCTACCAATAAGAAATTTGAAGACAAAAAAAGTTAAAACTCAACAAACCCTTTTAAAAACCAAGAAAACATAGTAAACACACACAAAAATAATAAAAACAAAGAAAATAAAACTCCGAAGACCCTAATCGGTCTTGTTATGGGGAAGTACTTAGTTAGGAATGCTTGGGCTCGTTGTTCCCAAGTGGTGACCTAACCTGAACTAAGTGAGTTGGACCATTTCTTTGTTTGATCGCTCAAGGTAAAAGAAAACAATCGTAACCTCAAGGCATCATTAGACATGATATTGAACTTGAATGTGTCAAAAATCTCTAAAAAGTTATCCAGATGAGCATTGGGATCGTTGTTGGATAAGCAAAGAATTGAACACTGCTTTAAAGTATGTTAAGGAGTGCTTGCTTAATCTCTAAGGTGATTGCTTGAACTGTGGGTCGTGCCACTCCTTGAGGATTGAAACTTGGCCTCATGAAATCCATCAATGTCCTCTCAGTACCCCCTATTCCTTCTTCCACCATAATTCTTTATATCTTATCTTGGAACTTTTCTATTTTCAGTTTTCTTTCATGCCTTGTTATATCTTACAACTCTTCGTCACTGAATTCGGAGGACCTTCACATGATCCTTTTGTTCATGAACTTGAAAATACACAAGGAAAAGTATCAAAAACTATTAAATAAAAGTCACCCAAAGTAATCAAGATAGTAAAAAAAAATAATCCTTGGAAATGGTGCTAAAAACTTGTTGATGAACTTACAAAACTATTAAACTAGTTTTACGCTCAAAACCGCAAGCATACGGAGTGTAACTTGTAGTAAAGAATGGATATCAATCCCACAAGGATTATAACTTAGGCACCACTTAATTTAGGTTATGATTTGTTTAAGACCCAATTTTAATTTGTAAAGACTAAAGAAATAAACTAAATCAAATAAAATATCAATGAACAAATGATAAAACAAAAATGTTGAAACTTTGGATTTCAAGATTTAAGATTAGAGATCACTTTTTCCCTAACTTGTCTCCCTCCTACCTTGTTGATTGAATTCTTCCACACTTAAGATGTCCTAGTATTTCAATTACCCTGTCTCAAGGTGTAATTAAATGTCCCTAACCAAAGTAAATGGAATTGATTAAGCAATCTCTCAATCTACAAAATCAGTACACCAATTTAACTAGTTATGAAACTATCCTATGGGTAATTAACTAATTAGTCAAGATCTCTCCCTTAATAATCAATTAACTTGATGAAATACAGGTCTATAGGGTGGAAACTCTCATTGTACAGCCATACACAAGTTACCCAACTCAATTTCTCAATATATTGTAAGGTATAAGCTCAACATTCATCAAAAGCATTCATTCATTCAAAACAACAAACTAGGAGTTTAACATATAGATCAAAAGCAATCTATACAATATATTTAGTCACTCATAATGTCAATAACACTCTCAACTACAACAAAACCCATAATAAAGACAATAGAAGAGAAAAAGAGACAAAAACTAGATGAAATAAGCTTCTCCTCTTCTTTTCCCAAATCTAGAAAATATGGGTGTTAATGAGTTTCATGCCAAAAATGGAGTGATGATCGTGATTCTCCCTTTCCTCTAGCTCTAAAACCTATTTTTAGCTCAAGGAGGAATGTTTTCTATCTACTCTTTGGTGGTCCTAGGGATTTTTTCCTTTATATATGACATGTCAAGTCACAAAACCCTAAAAATAAGTGGACCCTTAGTGAACTTCTGTCTGGAAATCCCACGATCGTGGGAAATAGGGCCCATCCCACGATTGTGGGTTGTTTTTCTTCAGCTCCTCCACTTCTCTTTCCTCTTTTAGACCCTATCTCAAGCACAAAGATGGTCATACTCCATTCCTACACCAACATGATCAATTCTTACACTAAACCAACATCAAACATGAAAGAACAACCATAAAGATCAAACTAAACAAAAAACACACAAAATATGTCCTAAAACACAATAATATGAACCTATCATGCAAGAAAAAAATGTCAATTTGCTTAGAAAAACACACGCAAATGCACACTATCACTGGGATGAAGTTTGATTTCATGGGGACTCAGCTTATTCCAATATGGATCAATTTCCATGATATTCCTTTAGAATATTAGGCCAAAAGTGCTCTTAGTTATTTATGCATTTATATAGGTAATCCATTGTGTATGGATGAAAGCAGTGTATCTTTGAAGAGGATTGGTTATACATGTATTTATGTGGAAACTAAACTCAATTAAGAACTCCCAGACACCATACCTTCACTAAAAATTTATGAGAATGAAAATTTAGATGAGGATGAGATCAAGGTTTCCTATCAATGTAGACCAAACTTACAATAACAGGGAAAGGAATGGAGAAAATGTAGCAAGTAATTTATAAGAGGTGATTAACGAGAGTAAAATATTAAGGAAAATCCATAAAACGAGTTGCAAGCAATTTTAAAATTTGTTATAGACAAACCTCTAAAGACAATAAGCCATGTAGATAATATCTAGTGTAGAAAATTTAGTGCTCACGTGCTCAGTTCCTAACATTAACTCAATCTCTACTTAGGAAAGAAACCTTTCCATATATGCTATAACAGGTGCCAATAGCTAGATGTTAATTACCACACCTTGTGTCCCAACCTTAGAAGGTAAAGATATTAATAAAGGAAGTATAAAACTAGTTAAAAGTGGAACAATAGGTTCTTTTATTTGGGATTATAAGGCTTTAATTTAAAAGTGAAACAATTGGTTAATATGGAGGGTTATACTGATTATTTAAAGAGAGGACTAACCATTGAAGTGTAGGGTTAGATATAGTACATTTGTTCAAAGAAACTAACAACTACCAAATGGAAACTTAAATCTTTTAACCTGGCCTTAACTTTAGGAAATGATAACCTCACCTTGATGGAGGAGGAACTGTATAAGGACTCGAGAGACTCTACAAAGATTACTTATGGAAGGTAAGCCTTGTAATTCTATATTGCATTTATGGAAGAACATTAATCTCTCATTAGGAAAAATCTATGGTGCAACTACCAGAAGAGGGAGATAGAAATACTAACATTTTTCCACAAATCTATTTTGTATAAAAAGAATGTGAATAAGATCATTGCATTACTTGATACTATTAGTTACAAAATCACCGAACCTTTTTATTTGAAGTGTGCAATATTTTCTTACTATAAGGAGATTTTAGACTCATATTCTACCAATCAGTCCTCACCTAATTTGATCAACTTCTTTATTCAAAAATTAGGTCACTTAATCCCATACTACTTATATGTCAATCTTACCTCAAAGGGAGGAAAGAATTGAAGAAATTAAGAGATAAAGTCTAGAAAAGAACTTGGCTCTAATGGGCTCAAGGGTTATTTCTATCAAAACTTATAGGAGCTGATCTACTTCTTAATAGGGTCATGAGCATTTTAGTCTTCTCCGTAAGAACCAAGGACTTGGAAAACAAGTTAAATGACATAAATCAGGTGACTCTTATATAGATCCTATTCAAATATTTAGGCATTTTAATCATTGTTAGAAAATTAAGAATACAATGCTACTTTCTACTCAGGGAAAAGATCCAAAGAACAATAAAGCTTTAGTGCAGCGAAATTCTTTCCCATGAAAGTAGAATTTCTTAGCAACCTTTTAGTGTACTGACCGTAACACTTAGCACTTATAAAGTAGGTTACAAAAGTAAGAGATAGAATTTTAAGGAATTTCCTTTGGTCTAGAAATGTTCTATAGAAATTTCAGGCTAAGATAAGCTAGAAAGATGATTCTCTACCTAAGAATTCAGGGGGAATTAGGCCTTATCTCTAGCATAACAGCTAATAAAATGTTCCTAACCAAGCAGATTTGGAGGATAATTATAGATAAGGAGGTATTACAGGTTAGATGGCTTCATAGCCATTATCTATATGGGAAAATCTTCTACTAGCTTAAGCCTAGATTGATATACCTTGATCCATGTTAAAATTTCTTAATCTTAGAGACCAAGTGAATAAGGTAATTCTTTATAGGATTGGTAATGTATAAAACACAAATATTTAGTATGACAATTAGGTTGAATAATGCATTCTTTACCTCATTCCTTAGGTTTATAATTTTAGGCATTATGTTTCTCCTAATTCAAAGGTTTAAGTAATTATTATTTGATAATAAATAGGTATGCTCAAATAGGTACTTTTCTATAATTGCCAGCTATTTGCCCTCATACTAACCAAATCCAAACATGGAAGATAGTATTCATTAAATGATACATCCATCTAGAAAATTTGATAGTAAATCGTTCAAACTCCTTTACAGGGTAAAAGGTCTAATGATTCCCTAGGACAAGCTAGTATCATTCAAGATTGCTCTCCCTAAAGTTTCAACCATCATGTGGTTAGAAATTCATGGGAGGCTTAATATGCTTATCAAACTTAATACTTGATTTAATGGTTCCATTCCTACTCACCATTTCCTATGTCAAATGGAGCTTCAAAATCTAGATCATTGTTGTTTTAATGCTCCTATGTTGCACCCTTATAGTACAACAACTTAAGAATTTGAAATATGTTCTATAGTGAAACAAATTGGTCTGAAAATTTATGTTGGGTTTTATCCCTACACTCATTTGATCAGTTTGATTTATAAAAGTTATCTCCTATACTAAGACGTAACAGGAACATTTGATCAGTTTTATTCTAACTTTTTTTCTTAAATGCATTACAAATCTAAGCCCAATTAGGACTAGAATTTCACCTATTCATCAGTTGAATTTACCCTTACAACTCTAGCTTGGATAAGAGAGGTCATTTTTCCTTTGCTAGCCTCTTATCTTAGCTACATTACCTATCCAAGCTCTAATGGTACTCTAGAATCACTTGATCACCTACCTACTCTCAATTTGTAGCCTTTAATTTACACTGACTTTCTATCCCTTCAATTCCCCTTGTGAATCAATTGTAATTACTTAGGTTTTAATGGCATAGCACTTATAATTATAGCACCTTAATATGTAAAGATTTTATTACTGTGTTGTGTTCACTTTGTAACACCTTTATGTGTAGCCTTATTCATTAATTAATTCCTATATGTAGCATTGTTAACACGTTTGAAAAGTTTTATAAATTATTTAAAAAGGTTTTACATTTCCTATGCTTTAGTGAAGTGTATAAACTTCTATAAGGCTAGGCATATTTTATGTTTGAATTTAATTGAAAATTCTTATTGTATTAAATCACTTCTTTCATATTTTAAAATTTGTGTGGCTTGGTTTTTAAGTTAAACAAATGGTTTGGATATTGTTTGGAATTGGTTTTGAAATAAAAAAATTGGAAATGTAATTAATGTTTCATGAATCGAGACAAATTATGTTCTTGATTTAAATTGAAGAGTATTAATCACACAAATCTTACTTTAAAGAACATTTAAAACTTGATTAATTTTGTTTTTGGTGCAACGAAAATGTTTGGAATGCCCGAAAGTTGTTTCGAATGAAAAATTTTTAAATGTGTTTAATTGAAAGGTCATAATTCTTAAAATATTCTAGGGAACTTTTTAAACTTGTTTGAATTGGTTTTCTATCAAAAGAAATGGGTTTTGTGTATATGGAAAGTTTGGAAAGCTTTTTTCAAAATTAGAAAACCAATTTTGAAAAGCACTAGTCAACCAATGTTGGAGAATGGTCGAACAATATGAAGAAATTTGGAGCACTTTCAATGGTAAACTACTATAACATATTGGTCTACCATTCAAAACTATAAATAAGTAACTATTAGTTTTAAGGATGTATAAGAGGTTTATTGCAATTTTAAGCTTAGTAAGGTTATAAAGATGTTTCCTATATGTTGCGGAACAATCTTTATGAATTTTAATGACTCTTTATAATATTTAAATTAGCTTTAGGGTTATTGATATGAATTTATAAGTTTTTGGAAATTTCTTGTGATTATTGAGTTTATGGGTTGTGTTTTGTCTTATTCAATATTTTTTATGATCCCTTTAAGCATTGTTTTGATCAAGAAAGGTATATATATTAGTGCTAATTTTTTATATCACAGTAGCGGATTACGCATCACCCTAAAGTGAAATTGCTATAGGTTATTCTTCATAAATTATAAGGTAAGATTATTGGGTCTATACCCCTTTTTGAAAAAGAAAATAAGTTCCTCTTCACTTTAAGGAAGAGTTTTTTATAGTGAAATTTCTATTTAGGACCTTAAAAAGTTGTCATAAGTAATAAACATTATTGCAGAACCATTATAAAAATTGGTTGGGTAACTTTTCTTCCATTAACTTTTTTTTACTTGGTTTTATGATTGATATTGAGTTTTTTAATTCAAAAAATATTTTTTTTTGTTTTCATCATCATCATCATTTACATTAAATTGTAGTTAGGGATTGCATCTGTTGGAAAACTCAATTTAGGTGGTAAGGTTAGGAATTTTTTAAGCATCTAATTGACTTTCCATTTTAGGTATCATATAGGCCTAACATTTGATACCATAGCTAGTCCCATTTACTGCATAGAATTTTCCAATAAAAATAATAAGCTGAGAATGAGCAAAGTGTATAAGTTTATTGGTGTATTATTATTTATTATTACCTATTTTCCAATTAATTTAGCCTCTTAGTAAGTGTTTTTGTGAAATATAGGTAAATGTTGCTAGATGACTAAGTGGATAAAAGAAGTGATTTTAAGAGAAAATTCAAAAACAAAATAAGAAAAAGCATCGATGTCATTCTACTCTTTATATAAACTATTATCGTGATGTTGAAAAGAAGAAAAAAGAATAACGATGACAAAAAATGGTGCCCTTGTTCTACCCCAGCACCATCATTGTGGTCTTAGAAATAGAGAAAGGAACAATAGCTCTATAAAATGGCAATATTTTAATAGATTTCAAGTGTTGTTTTTATCCTTAAGAGGCTAAAAAATAGAAGAAAATTTTGACCTTAATTAGGAAAGATCCATGTTGAAATCACTTATTTGGGTTTTCCAACCCTAATAAGGACTCACGTATAAAGGTTAAACAAGACACCAACAAGAGAGGGGTTTATTCATTCAATTTTCAAATTGTTAAAGGCTAATATATGAAGAAGAGAAGAATTTCATTAGGGTGCACGTAAAGACACTAAGGAAAATTGATGAACAAAGAGTCAACAACTTTAAAGGATAATAAGCCATCATTTGAATAGGCTTTCTAATTCTCTTTATTCTGTGTGCTTTTTAATTTAATTTATGTCATTTTTAGTTTAATAATTTTGTTATGTAGATAGAAATATTCAAGGAATTCTACTATACAAGATTGGTAGTTTTAAATTATCTATGTTTACCTTGCATGATTAGATTTTTTTGTTAGAGGAAACAATTTAATTGAGTGACATAGATTTTCTTAGTACAAGAAAATTCTAAAAATATTCCAACTAGATAATTAAACCATATTACATTCTTCTTCTTCTTCAATTCCTTAGGTTAGTGATAGCTTTTAAAGTATACATATTTTAGGAAGGATTCAATGCTTGTTTGGATTAGTTTAAGGGTAAATCCATGTGAATTAAGTCCATATTAAGTTAAAACCTTTTAAAAAGATGTTATTTAGCTATTTATATGTTTACATTTGTTTTATGGGACTTTGATGGACATTTAAACAGAGTTTTGGAACTATAAGAGGTTTTGAATCACTTTAGAAACTTAAAGCATCATGTTATGTAGTCTCACACCAAATTCCAAGGTTAATTGACAAGCTATGAGGAGTTCATAAAGGAAAGAATAAAACAAGCTTAGTTAAGCATCATATTTGGTCTCGCTGATTTGGGGGAAGCATTAGGTTCACATTTAAAGCTTCATTAGTTATTAAAAAAAAAGTGTAAGAACAACATTTCAAGAAACTCAATACCAAATTTCATGGAAATTAAACGAAGAATGGAAAAGATATCATGAAAATACCAAGGGATGTAGAAGTTGTGATCATCATAAGCATCATCAAGCCTATGATTTTAGTCTAGTCCAAATCAAGGCAGCATTATGGCCCTCCACATCCATAAGTAAATTAATTGTAGGTTTTTAAATGTTTTATTCGCTACAAAAGACAACCACTAGACTGTCAAAAGACAAACATAAACTCTTGGATCATTCTTGAATGGTTCCATCCAATATTAAAGTAAGAGGAAGCATCCAAAGGCATAATCTCTAGGATTAAGGAAGAATTTCACCATCTAACATCAAAATTTCAAGGATTCAAGAAGAATTATTGTGACCTTTCTTATTCCTTTTGTCTTTATGTTTGTTTGTATGAATGAAACTATGTTTATAAGCTAAACCCTTTATAGGATTTAGGTTTTTATGAACTCTAGGATGTAGTACTTTTGTTAATTCTTGTTTCAACTCTTGAGTTCTAGATTTTTAATTAGATTTGTTCATGGATGATGTTGAACCAAGGGAGGTTTCAATCTTGGTTTTGATGATAACAAAACTTGTTTACTTACTGATGATTTATGTTTATATTATATAATTTAGAGATAGGCATATTTAACGATGAATTCAATATGGAAGGCTTGAAGTTTTAAGGCTAAAGTTGAAGTTATTGGGAGGAAAAGGAATCTAGCAGCTTCAAAACCTTAGATAGGTTGTTTCAAATGTTTTTTTGTTAAGTTTTACTTATTTTTCAATTGATCTAAGAGCTTCATATAATCATGCATTGCATATAGTTTTATACAATTGCACAAATTTTCTTTATATAGGCTAATTCATGATTTTGAAGTGTTTGATCGGTTTTGTTCATTTATAAAGTCTCAAATTAGGATTTAGAACCTGATCGAAGTCCTATTTATTATTAAGTTAATATTTGGAGAAGTTTATAATTGTATTGAGCCATGTTTTTATGTTTTCTCTACATTAATGTCATTTGAGTGGGAGATAATTAGCGCCTGTCCAAAGGGCCCTAAACCCCTGTAACCTAGAGAGCTTAATAATTCCTAGGAATTGTCGTTGAGCTCCTATATTCTAACAGCTAGTTTCAAGCTTTGTATTTTTAACTTGTTTTGTCTCTTAAACATTTTTTGTTAACTAACATCTCTAAACCCATTTTAACCTTTTATATATCATTTCTAATCATTTCTAACTTTTATTTATGTTCTCTAACCAATTTACAAGATCAAATCTCTCAAAACCTCAAAGTTTCCCAAGTTTTCACCCTATCACTCTTTATTTTAATATATTTTTTATGTTGTGAATTTTTGTTTTCTGTTAGTTTAAGTGCTCTAGATTTTTTTTTATTTTGTTTCATATTTTTTGGAACTTATTTTGATTATTTTGAGCTAATATTTTAATACACATTGAAACAATATCTATTTAGCCTGTTCTTACTTTAATACTAATTCTTTTCATCTTAATCTATTTCTAAAATTGTGAATTTATTAGTTTCTTTTCACTCAAGTGTTCTACGTTATGTTCAATCTTTGTTTTTAATTTTTGGAAGATTATTTCAACTTTTTTAGGTTAAATTTCCAGATATATCAAAATTATTTTTGGTTTATCTACTCTTGGTTTAATCATGTGTTTAACTATCCAACTCAGTTTCTAAGTGTACGATTTTGCTATTATTAGTTTATTTAAGTGTTCAAGTGTTTTATAGATCAATTTAGTGCATTATTCAATAGATATATTAGAAGATTCAAGCTTATAAAGTCATAGACATCATAACTATCCAGTTTTGCGTGTTCCAGAATTCATTATTATATTTAGACACCTTAAGTGCTAAAGGGTTCCAAATTTTTATGTTCTATTTGTTTAACTCATAAAGGGTTTTATTGATCATATAACTGAATTTTTAAAGGCTTATTTGTTTGTTTGAAAGTTATAATATTTACATTCATCAAATTTATCCATATTTGAGTCTTTACATATTTACTATTATCATTCATCATATTTACTCACTTTTCTACCATATTGAGTTTGTTTAGGCTTACAAGTGTATCATAGTTTAGTCATCTCTTTTATTGAAATCAAGAGTCCTTAGTTTAATTGAGCCTTAAGTGAAACACCTCTTTAGGTGCGTTTGGTTACTGTTTAGGGGTTATTCGACTATTTGGTTGATTATGTGTTGTAAAGGCTTCTTTTGCCATAAAAATATTTGTAAAAAGGTTACTCTTCACCTTCAACAAGAAGATAATGTGTTATAATGGTTACTCTTCCCCCTAGAAGAAGATTTTAATTGTTTTTGTTTTGATAGTGAAATTTCTAACAAGTAGTTAAAAAGAGGACATAGTATATCTTTAGGTAGGCTATCCTCTATAAATTCAATGTCTTTCTCTACCCTTATCTCCTTCTTATTGCTTATTGTATGGTTTGGCTATTAGTTTAATTATTATCAAATTGGCGTTTGTATTTTCGTATGATATTAGGTCGAATAATGATTATGTGATTGCATTTAGATTGAATTAGGTTAACATGCTAGTTTAATTAATTTAAAAACTTTTAATCACGTAATTCACCCTTCTATTGAGTGCCTTTGGGGCTTACAGATGTTAACTACTTTGTATCCAATGAATATATGAAAGTGAACATTAAATTTAAAATTTTCATTATGCATACGATTTAGATTGCAAAATTTCTTGTATGTAATAGATCATTCTCTTACATGGGGATCTAGAGATAGGCTTACATAATATGTTTAAGTTATATGTGAATTCAGCCAAAACAATAGATTTCATAGAACAAGTTAATGCATTTAAATCAATAGAATGGGATATCAAGAAATTTCACCTAGTTTAATTGAATTAAATAGAGTTATATAACTTGAGAAAGAGTATAATTTACGTAAGGGAATTACAGTGTAAAAAATCTAGAATTCAAGTTAAACAAGATAAATAATGAGTACGCACAAATCCTAAAGGGATTAATTACCTGAAGTCTACCTTCATCGTTAATTGTTCCTTCTTATAAGTTTGTTTAGGCATTTTACTTTAATTGTTCTATTTCTTTGCATTATTAAATCAATAGACCAACCTTTTAATTTTAAGTGGCGGTGAGCTCGTTGTAAGCTACCAAATGATAAAAATACCTAACTAACCTAACTAAGTAGCTAGGGCAAGTAAGGGTCGATCCCACAGAGAACTAGAGTGAATTGTTATCTCTAATGTTGCTAAAAAGAAAACAAAACCCTTGGAAGCAAATACATCAAAACTAATTACTAAAGATAATTGAAGAAATAAAGACAAACAAAGAAGAAACAAACAAGAAATACAAAAGCTAGGTGGAAGATATATTAAGAATTATAGACTTGTAATTGGTCCTCGAAATATATAACTTGAGATTGGTGTAAAAGGCTAACCTATAGGTTCAAACAAACTCTTAAACCTTCAGTTCCGCCATTTTTAGATAGGTCCTATACGATAGAAAACTTATCCCTAATCACAAGGCAACCTAGAATAAGCTCTCTAGATTTTATGACGCGATAGCATTAACAACTAGAGAACGACTAGCCTAAGGCACAATCTCACAAGCTTGGATTGCCTAACTTAGAGAATTAGAATTCTAGGCTAAGTTGATTAAGTTCACCGACAAATTCAATTAGCCTATTATTACATATGGAAATCACTAGGACTATAGCGTATCACAAGTTCATTCCTGACAATAGAATTAGAAATTAAATCTAAGATGGCCAATCTTAAGAATTAATCTTTAATTCATGTAATTTATGCGAAATTTCAATTTAATCTTTACCTAAATCACAATATTTAATCAATTCCTAATCAATTCTCACAATTACTAAGCTAAAATTCCAATAATATCCTCCAACCCAAAATTAAACTAGCTAAACATAATTAATTTAAGAAAAATAAATAAATAAAAATTAAACATAATTAATTAAAAGAAAACAAAAACTGAAAAATTAAGAACAATAAAGGAAAAACAAAAAATGGCTTTTAAATTAACGCAAACGCACATTACTTAAACTATTATTTAATCAACTAAAACTTAATTAATCAAAACTTAAACTAACTCGTTAAATAAAAATTTCAGATTTAAAATTAAACAAAAACTGAATTTTAAATGAATTAAAAATTAAGAACATGCATAGAAACTAACTACTAAAAATAAATAAACCAAATACTAAATGGATAATTGAAACTATATGAAATAAAACCTTAATCAACTTCATAATTAATCACAAATAAATCTAGAATTATAATTCACGTTTGAAACTAAACAATGTATTAAAGCTTGGATCAGAAAATTAAAACACAAAATTAAACTAACCAAGAAATAACTAAAATTCGACAATATAGAGATTAAAGAAAATCAGAAATTACAAAAACAAAGCAAATCAAAAGATAGTGTAAATGCAATAACAAAACACCGAATGCTGGAAAACCAATGTAGCAACTCCTCCAAGCCGAAGCTTCGCTCGTCCCTTGGTGCTTGGTGCATCTGGTGTAGTGCTCCAAGCCGCTAGTCGCCTTGCAGCCAAGACAGCCGCACCTCCCAGCCACACTCCACTCACACTGCAATTGCACTCCACTCAGCTGCAAGGCTCAAGTCTAGACAG
>JAOXYD010181137.1:0-36611 GCA_028565735.1 Pinacopodium congolense | reverse complement strand
ACCTTGCCACCGCTGACAAGGTTGATTACCCGCCGTATGGCATAGACTTCCCTTATGGTGCCACAGAAAGGTTCACTAATGGTCGAACTTCAGCAGATATAATTGGTCGAGTATTTTCATCGCATATAAATAAACACATCAATAATAGACCTTATTCTTGTCAACTTTGCATTTCTACACACATACATATATATATATATATATATTAGTTATGATCCACAATTGTTTTTCTTTTTTTTTTCTTTTTGAAAGCCAATGATACATTTTTTTCTATTAGGAAAAGCTTATATGTTCCACAAACATTAAAATGTTATTGGAAAACACTTCTATAGTAAAAGATAATTTTATCATGAGCCATTAATACATATATGTAGCAGCTCCGTGACTTATGGCAATTTGGGAGCCATGCAGGTTATCTTGATTGTTGATTAGGATAGGGCATCCTTCAAATTCAGGATATTAAATACTTTTTGGTGATTGATAGGTTTCGTCTTCCACTAGACCAATGTATACAAAAATAGACAGATAAACAAGTCCTATGACGTTTGCGTATATTCCAGTTTTCTTTCCCCAATTTATTCATGTAAAGTAACTGGTGTAGATGGGACTCAAACTCAGATATAGGGATCTTGGAGGAAAAATATAAGAACTAAGCTAGAGGCAAATTATCTTTTATATTTGGCAATATATTTATTTGTGTAAAGAAGATTTCTATAAAAGATTTCTTGTTATTTCTTTAGCCATCTTTATATCAAATCATATCTACAGACTACAAAATAGCTTTTTCGGGTTTTAATATTCCAAAAATTTTATTCTCTATTTGCATGTCTTGTATTAATGATTACTTGATCAATATTCCACATCGTGCAGGTGAGCTTATGGGTTTTGACAGTTTCATCCCTTCATATGTATCTGCTTCTGGTTCTCAAATACTCAAGGGTGTGAATTATGCATCTGGTTCAGCAGGAATACGAAATGAAACTGGAAAAGCCTCGGTATTTTGTCCTCCCTTCTTTTAGCTAATTAGAAGTAATAGTTTATCACTAGGCCTTTCTCTTCAAAAATTTCTTTTCCAATAGTATATTCAATTTCTAAAGGAACTATAACAAGTAATAGTTTGACTTGAAAACTAATCTTTTGTTGATTTGGACCCTTAACCAAATGATAGAGAAGACTCAGAGAAGTAATTTTAAAGGTGAGGAGTAATTTGACACTTGACAGAAACTTGATTCCTGTGTAATTCTCACACTTTCGTCCTCACCACTCCTCACGTGAAACTCACAGCATCCACTCATTTTTATACACACTCACTCTATACTTAAACTAATACACAAAGATTTGAGACTCATTTTTTGTTGTACTCAAAACATAAACCCAAAGTTTCCTAGTTATAGTTTACAATGTCAATTGTTTCATGAATAATAACCACACATTAACGTTGGTGTCCATAGCTTCTTCTAAAAATTTTTTTATTTTCAATTACAAGAATATTTTCTTCTAACTTCTAGTTCATTCCTCTTTTAAACTAAGAGAGGCGGTGCTACTCTCTATTTCTCTTCCTTAATATCAACTTTTGAATCTTTCATTTCTAACTATTTAACCATATTTAGTTGCTTGCATAACTTCACAAATTTAGCAGTAGAGAGTCCATTCATAAATAAGTCCTCTTCTGTGTGAATAGGAAGTATCTCTATATCTCTTTGCAACACTTTCTCTTGAAGTTACTGATAACGTACCTCTAAATGTTTGGTTCTTGCATGAAACACTAGATTTTGTGCCAACTTGATAGCTGATAGATAATTGCAATGCAATTTTATAACATGCTAAATTTGTTGGTGTAGATCTTCTAATAATTGAACTGGCCACATATTTTCTTAAGTGGCCATTGCTACAGCTCTATACTTTGCTTTAGTAGTTAACAATAATATTGTTAGCTGTCTCTTACTACACCAATATATTGCTCATGAGCTAAACTTAAACATGTAACCATAGTTGATCTACATGTGTTAGGATACACAGCATAATCAACATCAAGCTTCCAACCAACTATCTATACATAGTAACATCTTTTAGGTCCTTTCATTCCTTAGCAATAGTCTTGGTGTTTGATTCCACTTGTATTGATACTGGTTTACACTAATCCATAACTAACTTTTATAGTAACTCCCTTAGTTTATTTCTCTTGACAAAGAAAGAGTCCCTCCTTCATATGAACAACTTTTAGTCTGAGAAAAAAATTGAGTTTTCCAAGGTCTTTCATTTCAAATTAAACCAATTTATTTCCTTTTTTTTTGACGAATCTCTTCTTCTTTATCTTAGGTGATTATTAAATCATCGATGTAAACTATTACAATTACTAGTTTACCTTTACATGCTTTGAAAAATAGGCTCAAATATGAATTAGCAAATGAATAACCACTTTGTTTTAAGAATACACCTATCTTACTATACCAATCTCTTAGTGCTTGTTTTAGTTTCTAGAGGGCTTTAAAAGGGTTGAAAAAGTATATGGAATAATCTTTACTCTTAAACTCTTTTAATTGATCCATATATATTTATATATCTCAATCAACCTCTCCATGTAAGAAAGGCATTGTTCATGTCCATCTATCAGAGATTTCACGTGCTAATGTTATACAGTGGTTATCTTTGTTATAGAACTAAACATTTTATCATACTGTTGTAAAAACCCTCAAGCCACTGACTACACCTTGTATCTATCTATTAAGCCATCTGATTGATCCTTTATCTTGTAAACCCATTTACAAGATATGAGTTTTACATTATGAGGTAGTGGAATTACATCCCATGTCTGATTTTCTTTTAACTTTTGTAAGTCTTCCTTCATTGCTTTTCTCTATACGTCCTTGATTGCTTCTTTAAATATTATTAGCTTATTTTCTTTAACAAAGCCATATTGGCATATCTTAGATTAGGCTTTTGACTTCCTTTTTTATTTTATTAATTTTTGTTGTTTCCCATCATTTCCATCAATTTCTTGTTGATTATTTTAACTATCCTCCGTAAAGTTTTGATGCACTTTGATTTTCCATAGGCATGCAACTAAATTTTGTGGAGTAGAATCTTCCACTATTTCAAATCTTAGGATTTCTTCTATGTCCATTTTTGCAATTTGTCCTTCATTTCTTTTGAATTTAGAAGTGTTATTTTTAATGATATCAACCATGAAGAAGCTTCATTGGCCACCACATTCTTTGATGTATAACATTTATTAGTTGTTGGATCATAGTACCTCCATCCTTTTCTTTCACTATTGTAGCCCACAAAGATGTAGTGAATTGCTTTTTTATGAAGCTTATTATGAAAGTATTATGGTACGAAAGCATAATAGACACATCCTAGTAGTCTAAAATAGATTATTGTATGCTTTATCTTCCATTGCATTAAAAAGGGCAATACAAAATTAAGTATTTCTTATAGTAGTCGACTGATCACATGTGCTATTATCTTTATTTATTTTGGTCAAATCCTTCCTAGCACATTCTTAGCATGTAGCATGCTTTAGCATATCTTTGCTATATGTTGATTTTTTCTTTTAGTAAATTCATTTTGTTGTGGGACCCTTAGATATGTTATTTGCCTTCTAATTCCAGACTCTTAAATATTTAGATAAATTTTCTTTTGTATACTCTCCTCCATTATCAATATTCAAACCTCAAATCTTTTTTCCAATCTTCCCTTCCGTTTCTTATCTAAACATACCTAGGATAGTCATTAACTAAGATAACCATATACCTTATTCCTCCATTGATGTTTGATTTATAAGACCAAATACCTCTGAGGGCAAAAGCTCAGAAGGCTCCTTAGCTCTATGACTTAACTTCTTATATAGTAACTAATATGCCTTCCCTTATTGACAACCATAGCAAATGATGTCTCTTTTAACATCAAGTTGGGGAAGACCTTTGAGCATAGACTTGTTCATCATTATCTTCAGCTTGTGGTAACTAACATATCTAATATGTGCATGTCATATGTCTGTTGTCTTATTCTTTTGAGTCTTGTTTACATATGATAATGCTATTAACAATATGTAGATAGAGTTTAACAGTTGATCCTCCATATTTAGTGTGTCTAATATTAACACTTTTTGACATACTTTAATGCCATTCAATGTCATTCAAACCAAATACCACATAATTTATTTTCGTTGGCAGTGGAGACATTAACAATAGATTTTTTTATGATTCTTTGCATGTGATGCACATCTTGCAATAATACTGGATTAGAATAAAAACTTGACCTTATTTTAGCTTATCCAATATGAGAAATTGGCAACCTTGAGTTGTTAATTGTCACATCTCTTGATGACCTGCATATTCCAATAAGATATCAAGGTTTCTCTCATTGTTTGTCATGTGATTAACAATCCAAACCTTCTTATAGTAAAATTTCTTAAATTGTTGTGATACTAATGTCATCTCATCAGCATCTTCATCTATGGTGCTAGAAAATTTCTCCTTTTCACATTTGTAAAACTCATCCTTAATACAACTACCATTCAAGTTAATTTCTTCTTGTATAACCTTAAAAAATAATGTTTTGACGTCCTAAGCCTCTTTGCTAGTAGCTCCAACTTTATTACTATTTAAAGTTGTAGCTTTACTTTCAATAGACTTATTGTTAAAGCAGCAGTCTAAAGAAAAGTGACCATTCTTTCCACACTTAAAGCATTTATCAATTTTCTTTTTGTAGCTTTTTGACTAGTTTTGCAAAGCTCCCATTATTTTAGAACTTTTTTTTATCTTTTTTTAAAGATCTATTTTAATAATTCATCTCAGTCCCAAAGTTTCTCCAGCCTTTATGTCAACACTTTCGTGTGCTGATAAAGGTTGCTTTATCCTCCCTTTTTTGTAATACCCTTGTAATTTATTTACCCCAGGTTTCTTGATTGGATAACAGGTTTTCAAGTTCTTCCAAAGACAGTTAGGTTAGTTGTCCTTGGATAGCTATAACAAACCCATGATACTTGAGTCTCAATCTATAAATAATGATTCTCCTTTTCGTTTTGGAAAAGTATTGGTTTATTGACATTCCATTTTGTTTAGTTTCCATCAACTCATTTTAACAATATTGAAGCTACATTACTTTTTCTTATAGTAATGTGATGCCAAAATTTCCTATGCCTCTTTTTATGTTCTTGCATCTTTTATATATTTAAGAATGTCATCTTTAATAGAGATTGTAATAGGGTATAGAGCTTTACTTCCTTTTCCTTCCATTTTTGTAATATGGTCGTAGATTCTTTACTTCCTCTGTCTTCAGGTGTTCTAGTGTTACTTCCACCAATAATTTTCCATAACTCTTAGTCCTCCAAGTAAGTCGACTTGATTGTGCCTACTTGAAAAACAAGTTGAGATGCTTGGTGTATTTATGACCATTAAACCTTTTGATTGCATGCATGATTTGAAATTCTTCCATTGTGACTATGTTTTAGTCCTCAACTAAAAGCCTTCATAGTCTCAGGCTGCATATTATGCAAATCATGATCTGAATCACCTCGCTTTAATTTGATCATGAAAGCATTAGGAAATTAACCATTATCGAATCATGACTTAAAATTTCTCTAGATTACATTAACAAATTTAAATTAATAACAATTATGATATTTTAACAAATCTAATTTGTTTTATGGTAGAATTTCCTATTTCTTGCAAATCTGTCAACTAAAGTTATCTAATTATCCGACCTTTAATGATATCCATAGATTGGACTATAGAAGAACTTGAAAAAACTTTTAGAGAAAGAAGAAGAATAGTGTAGGCTATTCTTCTTTTCTACTTCTTTTTACATGAAAAATCAAAATTTTCCTTAATATTATAATTAAAGTCAAACTTTGATTATAATTACAATTAATCTTACTAAAATAAAATATTACATATTTAATTCTTAAATTTTCTAAAACTTTACAATTATTTCTAATTTAATTAATTTTTCTTTCTTCTAGTAAATCTTTATATGTGACCTATTAAATTTTAAATATGTTAATAATGATTATAAATTATAAATTCTAATTCTAATTCATAACTAGAGTTAGATAAATTAAAATTATTTTTAATTTATCTTTAATTTTATAATTAAATAATTTATAATCATAAATCAAGATTGACGTCTACTAACATATTATAATTATTCAAATATTAGAAATATCAAAGTGGTTTGACTTAACTTCTCTATACATAATTATAATTTATAATTTAATCCTTTTGTTATCTAATATTCTAATTAGAATTAGAGTATAAAATTAGTATCTATTCTAAATGATCCAATTATGTTCATTCTTACAAATTAGTTAATTATTTATAACTGAAATTTGATAATAATGTTTATTATTTCTAATTAGTAAATTATTTATAATTGATATTTGAAAATAATTTTCAAATTTCAAGTCACTCTAGTTAGAAAATTCCTAAATTGTTTCTAATCAAGAATAATGGAATATTTTTCCTAACTACTTCAAGGTTACGAATCTTTTATTAATTCACTTAACTAGTATCACATAGTTCATAACATATAATTCATACTATATCCAATGAATTATACAACTGTTATAATGAGATAATCTATAGACACACAAGTAATATTCTACTCAAAATACTCATAATCGGGTTAGTTTAATGAACTTATTATCTAATAAGTACCTACACGGTTGTTTAAATATCTCCACACTTTAATTTATAAGATCGCTTACTTTTTTCATAAGAAAGAAATATAACGTGTACTAGTCTTATAGTTCTATCAACAAAATAAATCATAATTATCATCAAAATATAAAATAATTTCTATATGAGATAACTTTGGTAATATCAAGTCTAAGGATAAATTATAAAAACATCATTATAAGATAATCTACAAGTACATAAGTAATATTCTATTCAGATCCTTATAACTGAGTTAGTTTAGTAAACTTATTATCTAATAAATACTTACACATTTATTTAAGTATCTCCACATTTTAGATTATAAGATCAATTACTTTTTTTATAACAAAAAAATAACGTGTGCTAGTCTTACAGTTTCATTAATAAAAATAGATCATAAGTAATATCAAAATATATAATAATTTTTATATGAAATTATTTTGATAATATCAAGTATGAAGATAAATTATATAACCTTCATAAGGAGATAATCTATAAATACATAAGAAATATCCTATTTGGGATCTTTATAGTCGAATCAGTTCAGTAAACTTATTATTTAATGAGTAGCTACAAATTTGTTTAAATATCTCTATACTTTAATTTATAAAATCGATTAGTTTTTTATTAAAAAAACATAATATGTGTTAATCTTACACTTTTATCAATATCACGTCTCAAAGAAACTATGACCACAAATGTTTTAAGAGTAATATAAAAATACAATTCAAATCTTATAATTATAATTTTATCCTAATTTTTAATTGTACAATAATTATTTTAGAAGTTTTATCTTTATTATTAACTATTAAATATAATTAAAAATACATAAAGATAAGACAAAACATCTGTATTAAATAGATTGACATAATCATACATGAATTTGTAACTAATTAATTAGCTGAAAGAATATAAACTAATAAAAAAATCAATTATAAACCAACTGAACTCTAATGCCTGATTGTTGATTTGGACCTTAAATGGTAGAAAAGACAATTTTATATTAAAGAAGTAATTTTACAGGTGAAGACTAATTTGTCACTTGACAAAAACCTGACTCTTGTATAATTTTCACACTTTCTCTTCCTCACTACTCCTCACGTCAAAGCTAGCATCACCCGCTTACTTTCGTACACACTCACTAGCACACACAGATTTGGAACCCATTTTTTATTGTCCTAAAAACATAAAACCAAAAATTTTCTATTCATAGTTTACAATGTCGATTGCTTCATAAATAATAACCACACATTAATGTCGATGGCTATAACTTCTTTGGGAAACTGTTTTGTTTTCAATTACTGGTTTTTTTTTCTGATTTCTAGTTCATTCCTCTTCTAGAATGAGAGGAGCAGTACTGCTGCTCTTCTTCATTTTCATTGATAGCATGTTTCTGCATACATATATATACCTTACTAGCTATTTAATTACATATATTTAATAACGCTTTTGCTTTTGGTCAGGGTGTTAATATCGACTTGACCACCCAGCTACAAAGACACCAAGTCGTTGTCTCTCAAATAGTTCGCTTACTAGGAAGTGAAGAATTAGCTACGGATCACCTAAACAAGTGCTTATATTCTTTCGTAATTGGCAGTAACGATTACATCAACAACTACTTCCAGCCCCAAGTTTACAACACTAGCAAGGAGTATAGCCCGGTTCAGTTTGCAGAAGTTCTAATTGAAGAATATAAACAAAAAATTATGGTTAGTTTATTATGTTTGATTCCTAAATCTCTCCCCTATTTAGATAGATAATATATTTTTTAAGAGATTAAGGCAGAAGTTATTTATTTATGGCTACTGGTTGATTTAGAGTTTGTATAATTCTGGAGCAAGGAAGGTGGCCTTAACTGGAATCGGCCCAATAGGGTGTACACCAAATGCTACTGCTACCTACGGCACCAATGGTTCCTTGTGCGTCGATTACATGAACAACGCAGCAAATGTTTTCAACGACAATCTTAAATCTCTTGTAGACCAGCTCAACAAAGATCTTGTGGATGCCAATGTTGTGTACTTGGATACTTATGGAACTGTCTTTCAATATATATCCATTCCAGGTACATATATATTTCTAATTCAACAGCAATAGGTTTGTTTATTGTTACAAAAATATGAGCGTATGATGTTAGCATGAATATTGATTAATGAGTATTCAGGTTTGGGGATTAAGACAAGGAACTGCTGTCAAGTAAATGAATATGGTCTCTGCATTCCCAACGAAGCTCCATGCACTTTCAGGAACTTTTACTTGTATTGGGATGCATTCCATCCTACACAAGCCGTGAATGAGGCCGAGGCAACAACTTCGTATCTAACTTTGAAGAGAATCTTATAAGAGCTACAGAATTGATGTTCATTGCCATGGATATTTCAGCTATAATTCAACACTTATCTTTTCCTCTTTTACCTAATATAAATAAAAGAATACAACATATGTTTAAAGTAGCACTCACAAAAGTTGCGTGAATATGTAGAAAGGACAATGAGTCTCAATCTATACCATACCTTTGAGGAATAAGAGAACTTTCCCCTTTCATATGTCGCTATCTCTAACTTTCTATTGGAAATTAATCAATAAAAAATGATTGATATGTTATTGGTGAACGTCTTAAGATCTGTTTGATTAATTTTTTATTTTTGTATTTTGTTTTTATTTTTGGATGTTTTTAATTGATCTTTTTGTGTATTTTTATTAATTATTGTATTAGTTTTAATTTCATATTTTATTTATATGTTTTTTTTTCAATTTTTATATTATTTTTTAATTATTTATTTTAAAAATTAAAAATTAAAAGTGAAAATAAGAATCATTTTTAAGCAAAACCTTAATTAGTAAATTAGTTTATTACTTAACAGGACTCTTTGTAAATCGAAAGAGGTTATCACTTTGATGTAAGAGCTATAGTGCAAACAACTAGCGACGATTAGTTAAGTGTCAAAATTTTGAAGAACAAATGACTCTCGTATTGGAAATCAAAATGTAACTATATCATGTGTTGCAAAAATATAATAATTTTTTTGATTTTCTAATGTTAAAATCATTTTATTATATAATAAGATTAAATCAAAATAAAATAAAATATGAATATAATTTTTTATTTTATTAAATATCTTAACTAATATTTGTATTTCTTTACGAATCTATAAGTGCTAGATAAATTATTTGAACAATACAAATGTCCAAACTCTAATGAATAGATCGAACTTAAAAAAACTCAACTTTTGAGAGGAAAAAAAAAAGAGAGAAACACTAGCTTCCTTAATATTTTATTTTTTTATGTAGGAGAAAAATAAGATTTTTATCAATATTAAAATTAATCATAATTACAATTAATGTCTTAATTTAATTATAATTTAATTTTAATAAAAATTAAACATTATATATTTAATCTGCGAAGTTTCTTAAACTTTACAATTAAGTCAAACTTAATTAATTTTTCTTTCATCATTATGTCTAACTTATTAAATTCTTAATTTATTGGTAATGATTATAAGCTGTAATTGTAATTCATAATTATAATTATCTTTAATTCTATAATTAAAAAATTTATAATAATATATCAAGATTAACGTCTAACAACATATCATGAATGTTCAAATATTAAGAGTGTCAAAGTGATTTGACTTAACTTATTTATGCAAAAACAATTTGTATAATTCAATCCTTTTATTAGATAGTGTTAAGATTAGAAATAAATTATACAATTAGTATCTATTCTAATTACATCTAATTTAATCAATTGTCTATCATCGATAATTAATTTTGTTAATAACATTTAAAAACTATTTTCAAAGTATCTTTCCAATAAGATCAAGGATTTTTTAAAGCAATACTAATTAAAAATAATAGAATATTCTTCTTAATGACTTTAGGATGACGAATTCTATATTAATCAGTCAATTACTTTCATATAATTTATTTTATATTTAATGACTACCAAGTAATCTATTGTTAAATAGAATAGGTAATAAGTGGTATTAAAATATAACAATTTATATATGAGAAACCTTGGATATCTCATGTCTAAATATCGCTTATACAATTATTATAATAAACATTTTCATAGTTATACAATTAATACTCCATATAAAATTCTCATATTAAGTAAGTTTAGTGAACTTGTTCTTTAGCAAATTTTCACATGTTCATTTAAGTATCTCCATATTTTAATCTATGAGATCGGCTACTTCTTTTATAAAGAAAAAATATAACATATGCTAATATTTTTTTAAGAAAAAATAGCATGCTAGTCGTCCTATTATATTAATATCCAATCTTAGTAGAGCAGTGATTAGGAGTAATTTATAGATAACACTAAAATATAATTTAAATTTTATAATTATAATCCCGTCATAATTTCAATTATACAATATATTTATCTTATAAATTTTGTCATATATATTAATTAATTGAACAAATATATATAAGATAAATAATATCTTTAATCAAATATGTCCTAAATTTACAATCAATTGATTAGTTGTAGAGTATAAACTAGCAACCTATATTACTAAATAAAGTTTTAAGTTGTACTACTAAATTCAATATTAATGACGAACTCGATTATATATATATGTGTGAGTTTGCTTTTATTGTTTAATTTTCCATCGATCTCCACTCTCATCCCAATTCTACATCCTAAGACTTATTAATATTAGTAATTAAGAGTTGATAGAATTAATCAAATATTTAAATAAACTAATAAGTGACACAGTGCTTGGCTTGTTCAAATTGTAGTGCCATGGACTCTTTTTCTTGTTCACCTTATTTTCCCGTTATTTTTCCATTTTATTATTTTTCTTCTTTTTTTAAGTAAACTACCCCACACTCTTTGCAGTTTAGCCATTTTCAATTCACTCCATATATTTTGAAAATGTCACTACACTTTTTGAACTTTCAAGAACTTTCATCGTATCCTCATAGCCTTAAATTTGTCCATGTTACTAATATAGGGCTAACATAGCATATGCATTTATTTTGTAATAAAAAAGAAGTGACTAAACATTTTAGTCCTTAAACATTTTGCAAGTAGATTGGCTATCTTTAAAGAGAATAGACTTAGAAAACAACTTGCGTGTTAAAATAGATAACGAGTTACTTACTAATAGGGTTAGGTTGGCATTTCTCCTAAAGGGTTTAAAAGGATCTTTATCCATGTTCTTGGTAGACGATAGTTTTGATGAAAAAAGGAGTAGAGGAATCTTAAATTTAGTTGGATGTGATTCAGAATATGAGTCAAGTTTTATGCCATAAAATTATGAAACCTTTATTTTAACAAAAATTATAAATTTGACAAGAAAAGATGAGATTCTACCATAAATGAATACAAATATAAGAGAAAAGGTGGCAAAAATTAGAACGTCAAGACTGAGTCTTGAAGTAGATAAGACAATTGGAAAAGAAAGATAAGATTATTATGAAGAGAAGAAATGGAGTTCAATGTGAAAGACACAATATATAAAGTAGAATGCATAGATAGAAGATTAATAGCAAACACAAGTTATGATACTAAAAAACAAAGAAAATCTATATATATAAGGAGAGATTTATAACACAAAAGGCCACAGGAGAGTAGAAAAGCTAGAGTTCACTGCCCAATAACAACAACTTTGCAAAGTGAAAGCTATAAAAAACATGAAAAAATCCAATTTTAGAATAAGAAAATTTTTAAAAAACCATAAATATAGGGATTCATAGGATTGGAGAGTTTTGAAATAGTGACATTTTCGTTAGATCCACAAAATGAATTTAGAGGTTCAATGATGGAGATGATTCAAGAGACTCAGATTAATAGGCACGAAGAGCTTGAATAAATTGAACTTACTATTTGATGTTAAACATGGATGAGTATTACAACCTCACAATCAAAGTCTTCACACATATATGATTTAGAGTGAAATAGGCTTGTTTTAATTCTAAATCAGAATGTGAAAAATTCTTGCCTTGATGATGCCAAAAAATTATTCCTATGTAAATAGATATAAAATTAATATACTAGCATTACAAGTTCAATTCTCATCATAATTGTCTCTTTAAATCTATAATTGTGACTATGAGTTATAATTATACAAAATTTTAATATCTATTCCAAACCCGTTCAATAATTTTGTATAAAAAACTATATTCTTAAATTGAACTTTTGAGAGAGAGATGGAGTAACAAACAAGTCTGTTTACCTTAATAAATAAAAAAAGTAGTAAAAAAAAGGATGAATGCACCAAATATATAAGATAATATTACACCTTACCCCCTCTTGTTTGTTCATTTTTATCTTTACCTCCTTATACTTCAAACTATCAAATACCCTTTTAAACTTTCAAGAAACTTTCACTGTATCCCTTATCAATTTATGTTATGCCACGTCTCATGCCAATTTAGCTACTATATCAATTCTATATTAGTGGTTGTGATAAATTTAATGGTAAGGTGTGTATGGTGAAAGTTCCTTGAAAGTTCAAGAAGATGTGGTGATATTTTTAAATTAACAGGATGAAGTAAAAAATGACCAAATCACATAAAGGTGTAACTTATCCTTTTTTAGTTCTTTGTTGTTGCATAAAAATTAGATGTATTCTTTTGAAATAAGTTGATGTAGTTTCTTATGTGTCTTTTACTTTATATTATTATTGTTTAGGTTATTTTTCCAATTTTTATTTCATAAATACATTAAGTTTTTCATTTTTAAGATTAAATTACACTATACCCTTGATTGGTTTGATCATTTTTCACATCATCGCCTCTACTTTAGAAATGCTAAAAGACCCCTTCAACTTTCAAGAATTTTCATCATATCCCATTGCCATTAACCTTAATTATATTCATTAACAGAGGGTTGCTGTGGCATCTAACATCACATGTATCGTGACACATTTCAGATCAGTTGGAGGTACGATAAAAGTTTCTTGAAATTTTATAGGGATAATTTGATAGTTTTTAAAGTACAATGGATGAAGTGAAAATAGCCAAATTATAAAGGAATGAGGTATAATTTACTCTATAATTAAATAGGTTTTACCAAAAACTTGTTGACAATAAAAATGAATACAAAAGTAACATTTAATGAAAAGTTATCTTATTGTCACTTTAAACACTTGGTATCCAAAAATACCTCATCCTCAAAAGGCTCATGATCTTCAATCATTTTATTCACTCACCAATTTTGCAATTTGTCAATAATATTAGCCTTCCTTCAATTATAAAGTTCTATATCGTAGTATTCATCAATGATAAACCAAGGAATCTTTTGCCCTTAAAAGAACCACAACCCTTTCATTTTGAAGTTGGTTTTTATGTTAGAGTAAAGCCTCTTCCAGTCATTGTTGATATATTTAAAGCAGAATAATTAATGATTAGCTAAAATTAGTGTCTAGCTAAAATACGTTTAAAATTTTGGCTTTTTGTTTTTGTTTTCTATTTATGTTGATATGTGTTTTCATTGATTTTTGTGTGTTTTTTTGGTTTATGTGTTTTTTTATTTATATATTATATTTGTGTGTTATTTTTATTTATGTACTATTTTTTATTTCTGCATTAAGAAAAAAGAAATAGAAAACCCAACACAAACTAGCCCTAAGATCTTTAAAGATGCGATTACATGTTTAGCAACTTAATTAGACAATATTTTACTAACTTATAACATGCAACTTGTGACTTGCGATCTATAGCCTACAACTTGTGCCCTATCACGTGCTAGTTATAACCTACTAAGCTATAACCTCCAGACTGGTGATTTCCAAATAGATGATCTGTTGATCTATTATTCCACCATACTATTTTGCAAGCTCATTACTTTAGGGGTTTGCATATCTTGAGTGGTGTAATGAAAACTGTGTACCGGCCATACAATGACATAGTGTGATCCTGTAGGATTCAAATGTTGGTTGGTATCTAACTTATCAGTTATAATGATCGATATCGATTAGTATTTACAAACTTAATTACTAATAGAATTAAAATAAAATGTAAATATTTTTTGTGGATCAAAATAAAAATGTATTGTATAATTTTGGAAATGAATCCATGACATTGGTTAATGACTGATATTTCAAAATCAAAAGTAATTTAACAACAGACAACTCTTTCTTTTTCTTTCCTTCTCCTCCATCTTTCAGTCTTTCACTCTCTCTTCTTTCTTACATTCCAAATATTTCTTTAACCCACCAAGTCTCACATATATGAGTTGAAACATTCATTTATCGCTTTCATCTCACTCCAATAACTGAATTATTCCTCCTAACCTCAAATAATTGATTAATTCAATCATTTATCCATCTGTGACTTCCTTTTCTTCTCTGGTAAATTTTCCAATTTCTATTGAGGTTCCGATAGTGGGGACTAGTCCTTTGGCACCACTTCTACATTTAGTTGTATTTGTATCAACTAATTTGCAGAAATCCAATTGAAATTAATAAATCTCTAACCTTGATAAAATTGAAAATTTTCAATTTCACGAACTTTTATACAATTAATTATTAATTAGTGTTTAATTCATAATTTTTAAGCAATGTGGAATTTGAATTTCACATTAATGCATATAGAATAAATCAAATTCAAATTTTGATAGAATTAAGGTTTCAAATTTAAGATGTTTTAATTTTTGGTGAAATATTGTAAATTTTTTTCAAAACTGAATGCATTTTCATAAAATTGAAGTAAATTTAAGCTATCTGAATCATCAATTACATTTTTTTATAAATTAGTAAATTAATCAAAACAAAAGAATATGTACAAGAAAAGATTCAACTTAGCTTAAAGAAGATAGACAAAGCTAAATAAAGAAGGTAAAGTAGAAGGCTCCAAAGTCAACCTGGCAATGGAAAAAACTTGAAAAATCAGGAGCTAAAACGAAAGGAAACTGAACTACCAGGTAAACAAACTAGAGCAGAACTAAAATAAGACAAAGAAACCTAGTCATAAAGAGACAACTATAGAGTAAACTAATCAGACTTAGCTCGAACTCAGACCGAACCTTGGACTAAATTCTCAGAACCACAATTACTATGATTATTTTCATGATGACCAAAGTACACTCTGGCCCTCTTCCTTCTATGGAAATGTAAGAGTTCATCCATGTTCTCAACAAAATTTAGCTTTAGATAGAATCTAAGGAGGATGGACTTGCCAGAAACTTCTTTTATGAATGAAACTTGGCTAGGACTGGATCTTAAGGTTGGACTGTTCTTTTTTCTATTTTCTGCCTCCTATTAAAATAAGTCACAAAATGAGCCCCTTGGTGCTACAATTCCCTTTCTTTCCTACTAATGACTTGAAATAACATCTATCGAACAAGTCTAATAGAAGGACCATACAAGCACTTGTTTCCTTGAAAGAGAGTCTGGTTTCCTTCATTTAAATCATCAAGACCTGCTCTGGGAATAAAACCTTCAAAAGAAAAAAGGTTAGAAGTAGAATTAAAAGCCTAAAAAATATTAGTGCCTCTCTCCTATGTTTAAGCTAAGCTTTTCCATAGTTTGAAGAAGTACTTTGCTGGTAATTCTCCCAACATCCAAGGTTGAATCTTTGAAGGGCCTATTGTTTCTTTCTTGTCAAAAGATATAGAAACTGGTTGATAGAATATTGATAAAAAGGTTTTGATTAATAGTTCTGGGTATATGAAGGTTACACCACCAATGTTTAAAGCAGTTTGGTTAAACATATCTTCCCTAATTTAGGCATATATAATTTATGGCCTTTTCAATTTTCGAAGAAATTCTTCAAATTTCTTCAAAACTAAAGGTATTTTCATGAAATTGGTAGTTAAATTAAGTTACTTGAATCATCAATTGAATGTATGTAATGAATTATATTTGTTTACTAGTTACAATTATTTTGTTATGATGAATTTATCCCATTAATTTTTATAAATAAATGAAAGAAAGTTCAAGTACACTTGATAATTCAATCTCTTTTGGGAGATTTGATGATCCAAAATGGGCTTATGAGAGAATAGTTCCTGGCACAAAGAACCAAATAATATATTTTTCTTTTAACAAACACTTGAGAGGCAGGGAAATTACCAAATTAAAGAGACATTTAACTAAAATAAAGGGTGATATGGAACATTGCAAAAAAGTTAGTCATGATATAAAAATGACAAATAAATGTCAAGGAAAATCACCAAATTAAAGAGACATTTAACTAAAATAAATGGTGATATGGAACATTGCAAAAAGGTTAGTCATGATATACAAATGACAAATAAAAAACTTTCTTGAAGAGTACCAAGTGGAGAAAGATAGAAGGCAGAGATAAGATTATAAAATTAGAAGTAGAAGTTCATTTTGTAGTTATGGTTATGCTATTGATATTGCTAAAGCTTGTTTTTCTACCTAATAAAAAATGAGTAGTATAAGTACAACTCATGTGAGGGAAAAAAGAAGGCCAACATCTTCTTCTTCTTTTTTTACTCTAAGAATGATTCTTTGAGATCAACCTTCAATTCATAGTACCTACAATCAAACTAAGGAGTTCGCAAAGTGGATTTGAAAATGACTAGATAAGGATATGATGTAAGTATATCATTTAATGTAGTCTAGTCTTATTCTTACCAACTTATGATGGATGTGATTGTCTCTTATAGTCAAAGATATATCTTCAGTTGTTAACTCTAGAGGTAATCTTTTGAATAGTTTTATTACGGAAATGAAAAATTATTTAAGTATAAAAGAATGATATAGGCTACTTATGGGTATTCAATCATATATGATGATTGAACAAATAAAAGACAAGAGTCCATTATAAAATTTTTGGTTTATTTTGTTAAAGTATAATATTTTTTAAGTATATTGATAGATCTGATCTTGTGTATAATATTGATATTTTTGTTTGAGATTTTTTTTAAGTTGTGAATGAGGTTACTCATGAAAACATTGTTTGATTGATCACTGTTAATGATGTTGCTTATAATGCAACTAGAAAGAAGTTACAAAGTAGGTATAACTCTTTCTTTTGGATTTTTTGTATTAAACGTTATACTAATGTAATGTTAGAGAATATTAGAAATGGTAGATATTTTTCTGTGATTGATAAGACTGCACAGAAAATTGAAAAATAGTGAAAAATTTTCATTTATAATCGTGTTTAGATGTTAAATTTGATAAGAAGATATTTCACAAGTAGTAGAAACTTATGTCATTCTTTCATTACAAGATTCACAATCAATTTTTTTTATTATTTTAGAGTTTTATACGAATGGAAAAGGAGTTAAGACAAATGATCACAAGTGATAAGTGAGTTAACCATCAGCATGCTAGGTCCAATGCAGGATTGGAGGTTACTAAGATTATATCTAAAAATAGTGAATTTTTGTATAATTATCAATTTGTTATTCGAGTTTGCAAGCTTTTGGTGAGAATACTTCATCTAGAAAATAATGACAAAAAGGTTGCAATAGGATATTTTTATGATGTCATTAAAAAGGTGAAAGAAACAATAAAGGTTAATTTGAAAAATAAATATTCTATGTACATTTATTTAATTTATGCCATTAATGAGACATGAGAAAGATATCTTTACCTTTCCTTGTTTGATGTGGGAACATTTATAAATCTAATATCTATCTAGACCTAATTTTATAGAGAGAGTTGAAATTAATATGAGAATGATATTAACTATCACTATAATTATTGGATATGAGTTGATGGAGTACCTCCTTAGCTCACAAATAAAGGTATACGAGGATGCTTATGGTAATTTTGGGTTGTTCATAGCAATACGATAAAGAGATAAACTTAATCTAATGTACTTCACTTTTGTTACTTATTTAAAATTAATCATTATTTCATTTTTTTATAATTTTTTATTGTCTTACAGTTGCTTGGTGGAAGCAATTTAGAAGCCATGTTCCTAAATTGCAAAGGCTTGTAATTCAAATTCTCAGTTAATATATGAGTGTTAGTAGGTGTGAAAGGAATTAGAATACATTTGAATCCATCCATTCCAATAAGAGGAGGAATTATAAGTCATAAAGGCACTCAAGAGGGAGGAGGGGTGAATTAAGTGTTATAAAAAATTATTCCTAATCTAGAATTTTAAACAGCTAAAAACATCTCAAACAGTATGAGATTCCTAATCTAAAATTCAATCAAAAGAAATGTGCAAAAGATATAACACAATATAAGTATAAGATAACTACTCAATTAACAATAATATAAAAATGAACAAATATCAATCACATATTCAACTATATGATAAATGTGAATCAATAAAACAAGTAGTTAATAATAAAAAATATATCAGTGTTACAATTTACAATGGTATAGTGATAAGTCAATATCACATTTAAGAATAATTTAAGGAGTTTAAAAAAGAGAAGATACACCAAAATTTATATTCGTTCAACAACACTAGCATTTCCTAATCCACTTCCAACACTTTTAATGTTGGAATTTGCACAATCACAATGTAGTAATATACAATTTTCTTCAATGAGTGAAGAAAAATCCTTGCAAACCAAAATATTCTTTGTTGAAAGTAAAGAACAATCTTAGACTAATTTTTTTTAATCAAAGAGAAACCTTTACAAATCTTTTTAAAGGTAAAGAGGAGCCTACATGATCTTGTTCTTTAACAGGTTGAAAGGAACTCATCCAAAAACAACAATCTTATGATAAGGGTGAAGAGGAACCTTTTACAACTAAAATCTTCTTTTTTGAAGGTGAAGAGAAACATTTTACAAATCTTTTTAAGATGCTAAGAGCAGCCTTTAACAAAATTTTCTTTAATTGATGAAGAGAAACCCATGACAACCCTTTAAAGTAACCAAAAATTCACCATTGAATGTGTTTCACTTGAAATACAATAAACTAAGGACTCTTATGCATGTAAAGATGAAATATATAATCAATGAGCCTTTTTAAACTTTAAATAATTAGATTATGATGATTTTAAAACCCATAAATTTGATTTCAAACACTAATAATGAAGATTGATGAAAAACAGAAAATCCTAAAATTTGGGCAACTTGACGTTTATAGCATTTTATGACAAGAAACTCAAACAAAAATGCAATCTAACTAAGAAAAAAGTTTAGGACTTCTTAAACACTTCAGCAACCACAAAATATTCAATGAATAACACAAAAACTCAACTTGAAATTGAAAATTAGATTAAATAAAAAACAATCTCAATACTTGACATATTTGTATATAATGCTTTGTAAATATTAAAAATCAATTTAGATATGCAATTAAAAGATAAATATCAACTTGTGACCTCAATAAGACCTTAAAGATTCAAAAGATAATAAAGTTAAAGCTCTTCAAAAGGCTTGAAATTTTTAAAGAGAAATTTGGAACAACAACCCCACAAGATACTTGAAAATGTTTAATAACAATTAATATTTAACTATTAATCCTTGCACAACAATAAAAATAAGGTGTTAATACATGAACTAAACCTTTAAATATGTAATAAAGAAATTTTTGAAGGGTTTAGAAGCGCAAAACCGTAGATGGAGGCAATAAGAATAAGATAAAGAGATATAAATGCACGAAAATTTGAGAACTTTGATGAATCTATCTTTATAAGGTTAAAACACTCTCTAAAACATTTTTTAAATAGTTTTAGAGGGCTGCTAATGGTTAGAAATAGGTTTTAGAAAGTGTAAGAGCCTTTAGAACAATTGACTAGCTACTAGAATTGAGAGATCATAAGAATAAAATAAAAAATAAAAGTTTCTCTTTTTGAAAATAACAACAATGGACCATTAATGTTTTAAAAAAATATTCAAAACATGATCAAAAAATTTTCAAATAATTTTAAATATGTTCCTAACTTCTAGCCTAATTTAAAACAAGTTTTGAATCACATTTAAAAAATCTATTTCAATTTTTACATTGATTCAAGTGTTAAAAACTCAATGTTTGACTTCTTAAATATTATAAAATGTATGAATGCAATGCTTAAAGATCCCCTAGAATATGTGAGCTCTAAGCAATAGTTATAAACAAGCTTAAAGCATAGAAGAGTAGTTTTGGAGCTTTCATAAATCATGATCTTTATTTCTCTTCAAATATGAACTCCAAGTTTAAGCTTTTTTCTTTGACTTTATCATTATGTGTGCCTATCTTCTAAACTTGCATAAGAAACTCAAACAAATAGTAGAATTTATCTTTTGTTATCATAAAAATTAAGATTAAACCTTCTCTTGATTCAATAATCTTTGCTCTTTTAATCATGAAAAAATATGTAATATTAAGAAATAAAACATATTCAAATTCAACCTATTTTATATTAATTTATAAGCATACATCTCATATAATCAAATATACCAAGTATAAATTATATTCTCCCTTCATTCATGCATTTAAAAAATTCATATCAATTTACACTCCTCCTAAATGATACATTTAATATCATTAAATCCCCCCTCTTTTTGACATCATCAAAAATTTAAAATGTGTGTGAAAGATACCAATTTTAAAGCCAATGGTAAAGGAGAAGAATTAAATGTGGGGAAACATGCAATAGTGTTTTTAAGAAAAAAATGCATAAGGACTAGTCAAAGTAAAAGAGATCATGCATAAACATAATTTATCATCAAAAGGTAATAAAAAATATAAAAGATACCAATTGTAAAAAGAAAGTATGACTTAATAAGAAAACTTCAAATTATATACCAATCTTGAAAATGAAATCACCTGTAAAAACATGATACCAATTTGAAAAAAACATACAAGGATTCTAACATCAATTATAAATGAGTATGATACCTATTATAAGTTATATCAAATATAAAGGAGACTAATTGTCATGTACAAATTAATATGATACCAACTGTGATTTATAAAGTAATGCATGATAATGGAACTAGTATTAAAAATGATACCAATTGCAATACATTAACTTTAGGCATGAATAAACATGATGCTTATTTTGAATGACACTACTTGAAAATGATGCAAAATGTACGTGATACTAAAATGTAAAGTAATACCAAATTTAATGTTTAAAACTTTAATTATAAGACATTTAAGTTTATGTAACAACAATTTTCAACTCATATAATAATTTTAATGCAATGAACTAAATTCAAAAATAGCAAACAATATAATGGCTCCCCCAAAACATGTGAAAATAAAAATATTGCTAAAGTAATCATTTTATGAATGCAATAGTAAACCCAATAACATTATTAAATGTGATAAATGCTTTAAGGCTTATTTCAAAACTCAAGTGCTATCTATATAATAGCCTCTTATGAAATTCATTCATTTACTAAGAAATTCAAACTCTCTATAAGTAGAAAATAACCTAATACGACACATATTTTCAAGCTCAAACATCAAATTCAAGAACTTCAATTCTAATGAGATTTGCAAACTTATAAGCATCAAAATATTTAAACAAATTTCAAAAATCATGTGCAAGTTTATGAATTATTCAAATAAAAGTTACCATCATAGCTTTGGGAAATTTAGGAGGCCATCACAAAATGCGTCAAACATCACATACAAATGATTAAAAATGTAAATGATGTCTACCGATCATGCAAATACCTCATCAAACTTATCAAGCCTTTTTATAAAATAAAAGTATATGATTAATTCATCAAAGTCTTTAAACTTCATTCTTTAGTAAACAATTTTGTAAAAACACTAAAAGAAACATTAAAGCTTCCCATCATGAAAAGAAATGGGTTTTCCTTTGAGAATATGCCACTGCAAATAAATATGAGGGGTATCATAACTTTAAGAAAGTTTAAAGAAAATCTTGATCAACATGCTTCCATTTAAAAATTTGTATAAAAACATTCTACATGTCCCCTTATTCTATTCCTAATGTAATGTGATTGAAAAATTATTCATGAATCATGCAAACAATCAAAAATCACTTAATTTGGTCAAAGGCATCAAGAAACCTAAAGTCCAAATTCATGCATTCCTAAACATGATTTATAAAAGCATGTTAAGACTTAAAGACATCTAATTAATCACCTTAAATTTGATCAAACATGCTAATAATCAATCACTTTTATAGCAAGAATAATTAAAAAGACATAATTAAGAACAAATTACATCATATCACTAAAATTGTTCTAAAAAAATCTACACACTTATATTCATAATTGAGAAATCATTAATGATCCACTTAAACAATAAAAAATCATTCAAATTAATTAACTATTAATCTATTGTATACTAATAAGATTTATCAATGCACGCTTTGATAATTCTTGTTTTTCCTAATCATACAATAGTCTAGTCATGTAGGAAAATCAAACCAAATATAGGATAATTCAAGTAGTCAAGAATCATTGAATTTGATTAAATACATTAGTCATTAATCAAGAATATCTATCAAGATAATGATGTACGAAAAATCATCCTATCATTCACAACTCTAAAGCATCCAAATCATCAAATAGAATTTTCAATGTCCAAAACATAAATAATCATACAAGTTACTATCATACGCTTAGCTATAGTATAAAAATGAATTTGTACCTCCCTTTTTGTATATCACCATTTTTTGCTTCTTTTCGTCCTTGGTTTAACAATGAGGGTGATTTTCCTCTTCTTTTTCCCTTGGAAATACCCTTGAATTTAATAAACCTACAAAACAAAATCAACAAATCTTTGGTACCCATATCATCTTAGGTCCTCAGGGGTTAATTAGTTTTCTCCTACTACTTGTGCCCTTTGGCAAACTATAAGACTTTGTTTGTTTATCAAAACAGAATTTTTCTAAATGTTCAAACCTTCCACAAAAATCATAAATATATAGATCATCATAAAAGTGCACATGTGGCCTAAAATTATGCCTATATATATTTTTACGTGCACCATTCCCAAATGTCCCTTTTTTATAAGGTTTTGGTCTAAGATAAGAGTAGGACATGTTCCTTGGTATAAAGTACCCATAGGGAATGTTTCTAGGTGGATGAGAAGATTCTTAAATAAGGGTTGGCCGACTTTGCCTTATATATAGCCTAATAATATACATATTTTTTTCCTGATGAAAGTTCCTATGAAGTTATGGTTATTAAAAGCTCTTTATATTATGATCATACATATAAGAAGCTTAAAAGTGTATAGGAATATGTTACTTAACATTAGGCCTAAATGCATCATGAGATGATTTTGCATTCTTAATAAAACTATGCCTATTTTTGGCTACATGCCCTTCCTTTCTAATTTTGGTCCTAGATGCATACATAAATGTATGATTATTCTTCCTAACATATGATTTTGATGAAGAAATAAAATTTCTAAAGATGGTTTAAGTATAACTTCATCTTCTAGATTCATGCCCTTAACAAAAACATTTTTGGCTTCATTAGAACCATTTCTATTAACAAACCCAAAATCATGTCCATCAAGAGAATTCTTTTGAGCTCCTAGCATACAATCTAAATTTTCATTGCCTTTTATGAACTTAGACAATAATTCCTTGAAAGAATCCACTCCCTTCTTTAAGCACACATTTTCATTTATTAAATTTTCATTATCACATTCATGCGAAACAACATTCACACTCTTAAAGGCTATCATGAGATGTATTTCATTCTTTAATCTATTAATTTCTAATATGCATGCATTTTTAGATTCTACATTCATCTCATTCTTTAACTTCTCATATTCTAATCTATAAGTATCCATTTGTTTCCTTCAATGATTCATTTTTGTGTATATGTTTGTCCAATTTTTTCAAAACTTCCTTATTCTTGTAAGAAAACGTCAACTTTTTAAATTTGACAAGTTTTAAATATTTAATCAAATCATCATATAAAAAAATCATCATTTGCATCATAATCATCATAATTTTTAATATTAGAAAAGTGATCAGAATATGATACTTCATTTCCTTTATCTTAAACATTTGATGATGATGGAGCTTCTTCTATTAAGACCATAAGACAAACACTTTGAACCTCTTCCTCTTATATGGCTTCCTCCACTTCTTTCACTTCTTCTTTAACTTCTTCCACATCATTTTCACTTATAAAAATATGCTCTAACCTATAATAAACATCATTAACTAAAACACATATGGAAACTTTATTAAGAACATTCATATCTAATGCATCATCTAAGATATGAATGCCTCTTTTATTTAAGGAAACAACTTCTACTTCATTTGAAAATTCATAAGGGTCATTTTTAACAATTTCTCATAAATTTAAATGTCGGCCTATAAAAAAAGATTTTATTCTAATATTCCATTCAAATAAGTGATTTCCATTAAAGTAAAATGGTCTATGTATATCTATCTCTTTTTTACTTAATGATTGTTTAAGAGTGTCATTCTAGATATTTTTCTTATAATTTCAATAGAAATTAAACAAACACGTGAATCTTTCTATGATGTCAATTGTAAGTCCTAAAGACACTCTAGAAGGAGGTAATTAAATGGTCTAAAAAATTGTTCCTAATTTGGAATTTTAAACAATTCAAAAACAACTCAAACAATATGAGGTTCCTAAGCCAAAATTTAATCAAATGAAATGTGTAAATGATATAGTACAATATAAGTATTAGATAACTACTCAATTAAAAATATTATAAAAATGAATAATCCGTCCAATTGATAAAGATATAAACAAATATCAATCACATATTCAACTATATTATAAATGTGAATCAATGAAAAAAGTAGCCAACTATCCAAAGATTTATTAATGTTAAAATTTACAATGATGTAGTAATAAGCCCATATCACATTTAAAATTAATGTAAGAAGTTTTGAAAAGAGAGGAGACATCAAAATTTAACATGGTTCAACAACATTCATGACGCTTAATCCCACCCTAATACTTTTGATGTTGGAATTTGCACTATCACAATATAACAATATACAGTCTTCTTCAATGGGTGAAGAGAAACCCTTAGAAAACAAAATCTTTTCTATTGACGGTGAATAGCAACCTTAGACAAAGATTTTTTTAGGCAAAGAAGAACCTTTATGAATCTTTTTCAAGTTAAAGAAGAGCCTTTAAAAATCTTTTTCGAGGTAAAGAAGAGCCTACATAATCTTATTCTTTAACAGGTCAAGAGGAACCCAACAAAAAACAACAATTTTATTATATGGATGAAAAGGAACTTTTGCAACCAAAATCTTCATTTTTGAAAATGAATAGAAGACTTTTAAAAATATTTCTAAGAGGAAAATAGGAGCCTTTAACAAAACCTTATTCTATGGATGAAGAGAAACGCCTATCAACCCTTTGACATAACTAATAATGCATTAATGAAGGTGTCTTACTTGAAGCATAAGAAATTAAGGGCTCTTATATATATATTTATATATATACACAAAAGAAATGTAGATCAATGAGGCTCTGTAAACTTTAAATAAATAGAATATGATGATTTTCAAAATCAAAATTTTGATTTCAAACACTAATAATAAAGATTGAAGAAAAACAGAAAATCTAGAAATTTGGGTAGCTTGATGTTTATAGCATTTTATGCAAAGAAACTTAAATATAAATGCAATCTAACTAAGTCAATCATTTTAAGACTTCTTAGAGACTTAAAAAACACAAAATATTCAATTAATAACACAAAAATTCAACTGGAAATTGAGCAAATTAGATTGAATAACAAATGGTCTTAACACTTGACATATTTGTGTATAATGTCTTGTAAATGTTAAAACTCGATTTAGAAATGTAACTAAATGATAAATAGAAACTTGTGACTTCACTAAGACCTTAACAAATAAGAGGATAATAAATTTAAAGCTCTTTAAAAGGTATGAAATGTTTGAAGAGAAAGTTGAAGCATAACCATACAAGACACTTGAAGAATTTTAATAATAATGAATACTCAACGATCAATCCTTGCATAAGAATAGCAATCAGGTGTTAATACATGAAATAAACCATTTAAATATGTAATAAAGATAGAGTTTTAGGGTTTAGAAACATAAAACTATAGATGGAAGTAACAAGAGTCAGATTAAGAGAGATAAAAATACTGAAATTTGACAACTTTGATGAATCTATCTTTATAAGTGCAAAAACACTCTTTAAAACATTTCTTAAATTGTTTTAAAGGGATTCTAAGGGTTAAAAATAGGGTTTAAGATGTGTAAGAGCCTTTAGAACAATTTACTAGCCATTGGAATTAAGAGATTATAGGAATTGCAATTAATAAAAAATAAAAGTTTCTTTTTTTACAACAATTAAAATAAACCATTGATGTTTTAAAAAATATATTCAAAAGATGATCAAAACACTTTAAAACAATTTTAAATATTTTTCCTAACATCAAAACTAATTTAAAATAAGTTTCAAAACATATTTAAACAATCTATTTCAATTGGTACACTAATTCAAGTGCTTAAAAATCAAAGTTTAACTTATTAAATCTTATGAAATTTGTAAATGCAATGTTTTAAGAGCCCCTAGAATATGTGAGTTTCAAGCAATACTTGCACACAAGATTAAAGCATAACACAATAGTCATAAATCATGATCATTCTTTCTCTTTAAATATGAACTCCAAGTTTAAGCTTTTCTCTTTGACTTTATCGTCATATATACCTATCTTTTAACTTTGCATTTTGAAGTAAAGTTTAATTCTATATAGCATAATATATTAAGGAACTATTATGCAAATTTTATAAAAGTTAGGGATTATTTCGTAATTTAAAAAAATGATCTGATATGATATTTAGTATTGGCCAATGTCAATATTTATACAGTACTGTATCAAGACTAAATCCAATATCGATATGGTACCAGTATTCATAACATGGGTCTTGAGTCTTACTTGCAATTGTAGTACAAGTTTTAAAAAAGACATCGACTCTTATACTCTTCCTTGACTTCCTTCTTGAAGAACCCAAGTTTGATTTTCAAATGCAATAGCTACTTTTTGATAATACCCTTATCAAAATATTATAAGTTATTCTTTAAAGCAGCAATATTAAAGTTTCATCTATCCTTCTTTTTGTTCTCCATGATGATATGATATTTCTAGTAGTTAATGTCTTATAATTAATCGATTGGTTGTATAACATATGATATAGTTAATTCGAGATATTATTTATTTTATTTATATTTATGAATTAATTAATATATAATATATAATCAATAAAATAAATATGCTTTAAAAATAAAATTTTGATGGGATTATAATTATGAAATTTATATTATAATAATATATTATCCTTAAATTGTTTCTATTTGTTAATCTATTAAAACTAGATATTAATAGAGTGGGAAAATCAATACATATTATGATTTTTTTTCATTATAAAAGAAGTGGCTAATCTCATAGGCTTAAGTATGAAAATACTTAAACTAAAAAGTGTGGGTATTTATTAGAGACAATTTCATTCAACTAATCAATATGAAATACTTGTGTGTTTATGAAAATAATCATTATGGTTAGAGTACAAGTGATCCTTTAACTTAAGATCTTCAAAGCATCTCATACAATGATTGTTATGATTTGATATTACTTATTACTTATCTTAGTTAAGGATAGTTCTTTTAGTAATCATTCGACATCCTAAAGTAATTAGGAAAAATGCTCTATTTTTTTTCAATTAGTATTGATTTAAGAAAACTTTAACTAAGGTGGAACGATACGTTGAAAATAAATTAAAAATATCATTAAAAGAATGACAAAAGGTCTATTTTATTCCCTAACATTTCAAAAAAGTTTTAACTTACCCTTTTTCGTTATCTAAAATACTACTTTACTTTTTAATATTTCTAAAATTATGTAATTTATCCCTAAATAATAACTCCATTAAGATTCCATTATATTATTGTTAAATTTTCACATATGGTATATTAATGTGACAATTTGAGCCTTTTGTTTAGGTTTGATTTTTGAAAAAAAAAACTTTTTTGAATTACTTTTTTTTAAAAAGAAATGTCACATTATCATTAATAGGGACCTAGGTTACCATGCAAGCATGCCCCACGTGCAAAATGAACAATAATTTAATATAATATTGACAAAGTTACGATTTAAGGGGCAAATTGTATTATTTTACAAATATTTTTACATAAAATAATCACTAATAATAAAGGAAAATAAAAGAAGAATTCAGATTACCGTGTATTTACAAGCGTAAATGATCAAAAAGAAGACTAATGTTCATACCACTTCCCTAATCATCACTCAAAACGCAATTATCCTAATTTAACCAAGGGAATCGATATCAAGTAAGGACTTTATCCTTCAAGGACGTTGTCCTTTTCTAAACTATTAGGACAGAAAATAGATCATTTACCTAAAAGAATCTATTACGAATGGTTGAGAATTGATATGATTAGACTTAAGTAAAATAAACATTAATTATATACTATATGTCTAATCAAAATATTATCTAATGAAAGAATTGTATTATACAAAAAAATATATGTATAAGAAGGTTAGTTAAAACTATTTTGATATTCCTAATATTTAGGTAATCATTATGCTTTGTTAAATGTCAAGTTTAATTTATTTAAACCTAAATTCAATATAAAATTATAATTTATAATTATTTTCAATATATATGTAATTTTTAATGGGTTACATATAAAAAATGATTAAAAAATGAAAAGGCCATTTTTATTAAATTGGACTTGAATGTAAATCTTGAGAAATTTTAAGGTTAAATATGAGATATTTAATAAAGAAGAACTAATATTAAATAATAAAACTCATTTAAATCTAATTAATATTTAATTATAATTTATTAAACATTTGAATAAGCTTGATGTGCAGTGATAAAACCCTTAAATTGGGCCATGATCCTATGATATCAAAATTTGATGGGAAAGAGCTCGAACAATAGGTCAGCATTTGAGTTTAACATATCAGATTACAGATATGGTTTTAGAATTAGAATGGGGATAATAAACATATAAATGACTAGTCTTTTACAAATTTTTTAGTCGAGTGACAAACTTTTAAATTGTTTCAATTAAGTAATCAAATTTTAAAAAGCTGATAAATTAAAGTAAAAACTTTAATGTCATTAGGTTATACTGATGTGGTAAACAGATTTCCACGTTATTAAACCAAGGTGGTTCTAATCATGTGTTTTGATGATAATAAAACATTATTCTTACTAATGTTTAAGTCTTTGATGTTTATAAGATAGGTTGATGTGTAAAGTGTAAGAGCATATATGTGAAGTTAAGGTAGAAGAGCTCAAGCATTAGTTGATCAAGAGCTTGAAGATCAAAAATCAAATGATAAAGCTCAAGTGCTAATCAAGCTTAAAGATTAAGAGAAAATTGATGACCAAGAAAAGAAGATCAAGTTAGTTAGTATATTTAATAATTTATAATCACTAGTTTAAGTTGTTAAATTTTCAAACAGTAGGTAATTATCATATAGTCTTAGTAAGATAGAAATGTAATTGCCTATACTAACTATAGCTATGTCGTGCGTTTTCTGTTATAATTAGAACACATCAAGTTTTAATGCTATTGTTGAGGACTTGGCGATAATATTTATAAGTTTTTAAATTAACTAGATTGGATCTTTTTTTCTTTTAACTTTATTATTTATTTACTGAATTTTCTTTATTATATCCCTTTTGTAGAGTACCTTTTTCATGCACAATTATAATGATCTTAAGAATCTTGTTGAGCTATACCTGGAGATTGAATAAACACTGCACACAAGGTAACGATTTCAAAGGAAGATATAAGTAAAGGAAGAAAAGATGACTGTAGAAAATATGAGTTTACTAAAGGATTTTGTCGTACCAAGTGCCTAGAGCATCAGCTCAAGAATCGTAAGGGCTAATGTCAAAGATGCTTACTTTGAGTTATAGCCTTTCGTGTTGTCTATGGTATATCAAAATCAGTTTGTAAGTTCACCAACTGAAAGCTCTAACTTGTATATTATTATATAAGATCAACTTTACCACATGTTCTTGGCCAAGTACTTTCCTCTGAGCAAGTATGCACAGATTGGAAATCATATCACAACTTTTACCTAGAGGGAAGGTGAATCCTTATATAAGGTTTAGGAGAGGTATAAAGAGTTCTTGAGATCCTATCTACATTATAGTTTAGGGAAGTGCCGATTTTTCAGACCTTATAAAATGAAATGGCTTACAACGTAAAAATCTCAATTGATGCTATTACTAGATGAGTCATGATGAACAAGACAATAGATAAAACGTACTCACTTATTGAGAACAAAGCTCATAAACATTATTAATAATCAATGAGTGATAAGGATAATTCATATAGGTTTTTATTTTATATCACGCTTTAAGATCTTTTTACTCTTGTTAATGTATGAATTTACTCTCTTGAAGAGTTATTTTGGTTACATTTTTTGTACACATCAATTTGAGGGGTTAAAGTGTGAAAACAAATGAAAGAGGGACGTTTTGCACAACTGGGCATATATCCTATTGAAATCACTGTTGTACCAAAAAAAGTAGAGAAAATACAGAAGAACAATGGCTTTCTTTAATGACACTATTGTACTTAAGTTCATATACGTTATACGTCTAGAAACACGATATTTGAAGATAATTTTGACCAATAGTGACTTAAATACATGAAGAAACATATTATGGTTTTCTCACAACCCTAAAAACTATCCAAAATTATAAAAAAGGAAAGGAGGCAACATGAAAGGGGGAAAAAGAGAGACAAACATGTAGAGAAGAGTTGAAATTTCTAAGTTAGAATAGTTAGATTCTTGTTTCCCCTTTAGTTAGAGTAGTTAGGGTCTTGTTTCCCCTTTAGGTTTTAAGTTTTATTTTTTTATTTTTTGTTCTTTATTTGCATCAAGTTAATGAGTTTTAGGTTTATAAAAAGCATTCAAGGTGGATTGTGGAGCAATATTTTCAAGTAGGATAAGGATATTTTGATTATATCTCTTTAACTCTTTCTTTCTTCTTTGTATTAACTCTTTCATTTTCATTAATAAAGTATGTGTTCTTTATTTATACCTTTGTGATCCTAGACACGTGATATTTACCAATTTTTGATAGATCTCGTGTGAGACTTATGCAAATTATTCTGAAGAAAGGAGGAATAACGATATTACATAATGATAAAAGTTTATCCCAATAAGGACCATGATGAGATGGAGAGTGTTTATAGGCTATCAGAGGTTAAATGATACAACTAAGAAGGAATACTTTTTATTTCTTTCATCGATCAGATGTTAGAGTAATTTTTTGGCCATATGTACTATTATTTCTTGGACGAGATGTCAGGATACTTTCAAATTCCTATAATACATGGAGATTATGAGAAGATGATATTAGCATGCCCATATGGTAAATTCACCTACCTTTTAAAGATGCATGATGGTCATTTTTGATGATATGGTAGAGGATATAATATAGGAATTTATGGATGATTTTTTTTTTGTCTTTGGCGATTCTTTGTATTCATACCTCCATAATTTAGAAGAAGTGTTGAAATATTATGAAGAGACTAATCTAGTTTTGAATTAGTAAAACTATCATTTTATCGTGCAAGAGAACACAATACTATGACATAAAGTTTCATATAGGATATGTAGGTTTCTACTGTAGATTGTTAAAGATTTTTCTAAGATTTCTCATCTTTGAACTAAATTATTTTTTATCTCTAACAAGTGTTTAGATGCCTTTAATACTTTAAAAGAGAAATTGACTAATGGCTACATTATGGTATCTCCATATTGGAATATCCCATTTAAACTATTGTATGATGCAAATAATTTTGTACTATGAAAAAGGCTTAGACAAAGGAAGGATAAGCATTCTTAACCTATTTACTATACTATTAAGATTATTTATTGAGTAAGACTTATGCTAAACCAAGGCTAGTTAGATGAATTTTATTATCGAGAGAATTTAACATCAAGTTTAAAGATAAGAAGGGAGCATAGAACCTAGTAACAAATCACCTATCTGGTCTTAAGAATTCATATTCAAAGGTTGTATCAGAAGAATGGATAAAAGATTCCTTTCTTGATGAGCATTTATATACATTGGATGCAGAAGTAAGTTAAAAACATTTTTTTTGCAAATATTGAAAATTATTTTATTACATGAGTTATACCTTAGGGTTTCAACAAAAAAAGAAGAAGAAAAAGAAATTCTTGTCTAATATTTGATATTAATTTTGGGAGAGACTTTTCTGTTCAAATTTATACAGATTAGGTCATATGAAGATGCATTTTAAATTAGAAAGTAAGAGTTATTTTGGAACATTACCGTTCAGGCCTTATAAGAGGTCATTTTGGTGCCAATAGTACCACTCACAAAGCCTTTAAATTATATTTTTATTGGCTACCCTCTTTCAAGATGACCAAAGGCATGTTAAGTATTATGATAAGTGTCAAAGAACAGATAATATCTCTTATCGAGATGAAATGTCTCAAACTACTTTTGTTATATGAAGTGTTTAATGTTTAGGTTATTAATTTCACGGGTCTTTTTCCAACCTCATTTGGAAGTAAATACATCTTAATAGTGGTTGATTATGTTTCTAACAAGGTAGAGGCATAAGCTTTGCCTACTAATGATATCAAGGTAGTAGTTAAATCCCTTTAAAAGTTATTTTCATATCTTGGTACACCTAGAGTCTTTATAAGTGATAGGAAAACATATTTTTTTGTAATACTCAGCTTGAAAAGACTATTAAACGTTACAATGTTACATATGGGATCGCTATCCCTTACTACCCTTAAAATAGTGGTGAAGTAGAAGTAAAAAATAGGGAATTGAAACATATATAGGAAAAGATAATAGAGCATTGTATGAAGGATTGATCAGATAAGTTAGATGGTATCCTATGGGCTTATAGGATTGTTTATAAAGCACCAATAGGCATGTCTATTTTTTGGCTGATTTATGAAAAATCTTATCATTGACTTATTAAACTTAAGCATAAACTATATTGGGTAATTAAATCTCTTAATGTTGATTCTACTCTTGATTTTGAAAGGCAAAAACTCCAATTAAAAGAACTTGATAAATGGAGACGATGGAATATGATGCTATGCTTTATAAGGATCAAAAGAAGAAATGGCATAACAATGATATCCAAAGTGATAATTAGATTTAAGAGGTGATCAAGTTTTGCTTTCTAACTCTTAATTGTGTCTATTTCCTTATCAGCTTAAGTCTAGATGATCTGGACCATTTATAGTTAAATAGGTTTTTCCATATAGAATAATCAAGATCACATATCAATAAATAAGGACGTTTAAGCTCAGTGGTCATCGATTGAAGTTATATTTAGGAGGCACAATCTCAAAAGTGGGGGGAGGGGGTAAGGAGAGGCTCATCCTTCAACTCCTGGCCCCATAAGTTTTTTAGAAAAAATAACTAGTCTAAGTAAATGGCGTTAAAGAAGCACTTATAGGGAGACAACACAACACATTCAACATTTTCTTAATTATAGATAATTCTTTTCCGTTATATTCTTTTTTTTAATGTTTTCCCATCTTGTATGTATTTCCACTCAGTTATTCTAGGGCATGATTAGGAAATGAGAAAATGATCTTCATTTGTTTAATTTAGTAGTTTAGGGTATGCCAAGATAGAAGGAAAATAGTGACCACAATGGCATTTTTATACTATTTAGAGAGCATCATTGTGGTTAATTGAGGATGCAGAGATATAATGACTTAAAGAAATGGTACCATTATTCCTGGGTGGAGTGCCATTTAAAGACTTTTAATGGACAGAAGCAAAACGACATGGCTAAACGACAACATAGCTAAACAACATGACCACGTTTTGATTCAAACCCTAATTCCATATCTTCTTCCTTACGTACCAACTTCTCCCTCTCCCCTCCCTTGTCTCCCTTCTTTGATCATGCTGCTACCTCTGCCTTTCTAGCCACCTCTCCTTTAGCCATACCTCTGCTACTATACTCTTACTTTCTCCCCCTATCGTATGTTTATCCTCCCTCCTTATTACTATTTGATAAGGCTATATTTAATAGAATTTTATAGTATAATTTGACATGTTTTACCCTTATTCTGAATATTAAATTGTCTAGTATATGTGTATTATTAGTTAAAATGTAGGTTCATGCCGAAAAGGTTGAGTTTTATATGAAAAAGATAAAGTATAGGTGTTTAAGAAGATTAACGTAGGTTTTTAATAGTATCATTAATGTCTCCTTTAGACCATCATTATAGTTAACTTTGTAGAATAACACAACCTTTTAACGGCACTATTATAAAGCCAACAACCACTGTTAAAGTTTACTGTTTGGACAGAAGAATAAATTAAGGTTTAAACAATGTCACTGATCATCAAAATCAAGGGTCACTGATGTCTTTAGAAGCATGTTCCAGCATGGATTTTAAAGGAAAATTAGACCAATAACTTTTTAAACCACCCTACACCCAATCAAGATGAATTTAAGCATCTTTTAGAGACTTTTGGGAAGAATTTGACAGACTTTCAAGCTTTAGACATTTTTAGAGTTTAGGTTTTCTTTGTATTTTCTCTTCCAATTTATTGTAATAGGTATTTAAGCTTCCTTTAAAAGGTTTTAAGGAGTGAATCAACGTGGTTAAAGATTGGGTTACAATTTAAAAGCTTATTCTTGTGTATTCTAAACCTTTAATTTCGTTCGCATTCGTAACTCTTTATGATTTCATTAATAAATATGTGTTTCATGCTTTATTCCTAGTGTTTATTAATTGCTCTATGTGGCTAAATTGTTTAATGGCTAAGGTCAGGTTAGTGGGTGATTTAATTAAGTTGTAATTTTTTAATTGTTTGTTAATCTTTGTGTGCTTAACCATCTATTTTAAACTGGCATCTAGAATAAAATATTAGATAATTAGGGACATGAGAAATCTATCCTAATTATTTAAAAAAATCAGTAAATAATATAATTTAAACCAATAAATGATATAAAAAAATTGATTAATTGTAAGGGTCTTAGCCTTAAAAAGAGATTTTAGGATCGACCTTCATGAACTTTATGCTTATTACCTAAGTTTATTAAATGACCAAATAATAAAATAGGATCAATAGAGATAAGATATTGTCTTAGTTATAATTGTATCATAATTTTGAGAAGATACCTTAGATTAAGCCACACAATCATCCTTAACTCAATTAATTCCTTGAAATCCCAAACCTTAGTTATACATTTGGGATTAGTGAGCCTTAATTACATCTTAATTTGTGTGTGTGCATAAATGAGAAAGTTCAGTTTAATTTAATTGTTTACTTTAATAATCAATTAATTTTAATTTTTTTAGACAATTACATGCTGATTGACTTAATGTTTATAGTAGATCCTTGTAAGAAGATATATGGACTTAGGATAAGATTGAAATTAAAATTAAAGTAGAATGAGACCACAACACTATCTTTCTTTTTCACTATTGCTTGGTTTTATCTTCATTTCCATCGCACCTTTTTCCCTCCTTTCGAGCTAGTTTCATTATTTTTTCATAGGTTTAGGGTGCCAATGGATCCTTGCATCCAGTAGCCTTAGTTCCATTAGACTTTCCAGCATCTGATGAGTTTAACTTGATTACTATCAAAATATTCTAATGTTAATGAGGTATAGTCCTACGAGTCTCAAACAATTTTTTTGATAGATTTTAGAAACTTTTTAGATGGTTCATAACCATTATGACTTACAATGCATGTTCATCTCATAAGCATCTAGCCTATAAAGCCGCTCAATTACTCATAAGGTATTCTCTTAACCTTAGGGAAAACTGCTTAAGAAAATAGTGGCTAGAGCTCAAGTTATACTTGTTTCCCTAATACTGCCTATGATAGATTCTTGTACAAAATTATAATTTCAATTTTCCAATCTATTTTACATATCTTTAGAGCATGAATTTGAAGAAATGCAAAGAATAAAAGTTTTATATATAGGTCTTAACTTAACCTTGGGGAAAAATTCTTGAGAAAATTGTGACTAGAACTTGAGTTATGTTTGTTTTTCCAGTACTACCTGTGACAGACCCCTATGTAGGGTAAAATTCTAGTTTCACTCTTTCGAGCTATTTTATATATCTTTAAAGCATGAATGTG